>JAOCNA010000029.1:6323024-6341356 GCA_026546675.1 Papilio helenus | reverse complement strand
ACCACGTTTCGTATTACAGGATAATTTAAAAATATCGTTTTAGGAAAAACGTTAAAAATACCTAATTATAAGTATAATCCCATCTTTTCCTCTTAAGAAAAGGGTGGAACGGAAAAGGGACTAAAATTAGGAAACTTAAAAACTTAAAGACTGATTAAAAAAAAACTCTTATAAGAAAGCTATAAAGTCCTAGAATAGGCTGTATTTTTTAGTAGAATAACTAGAAGGTTTTTACTTTAAGAAACAATAATGCAAAATATAATTCGCAAAAAAGAATGATCAAAAAATTATATAGTAAATCCAACCTAACTAAGAAACACATCTCAAAATAAGTAAAGCAAGATGTATGAAAACAATTTTGTCTTTATTACCTCTATTTTTCCATTTCCCGTATTTCCTTTTATTCGGTGCCGGTCCAAGCCATTAACTAATCCCCACCCTCGTCTCCCAATGCACTAGCTAATGCATACCTAACAAAGCTGTTGTTTTACTATTCTCAAATGTTCGAAAATCTGTTCATTTCGTACAGACGTCATTGTGGTATTACATTCGTATTTTAATTTAGTTGCTATAAAAGTAACGCTAGTGGTTTTAACAGAAGATTATCAATTTGAATTTTCGTGTGTTTATCTTTTGCAGTCTCTGACGCGTTTTTAGATTAGTTACTTAAACATTTTTGTATACTTTCTTGTACTAAACCTCTACTATGGGGCTACTGAAGACATAGTAGTAGTTGTGTCCTCTTTGATGTCATTTTCAACAATTAGAAAAGGCCTTTGACGTCAATTGACAATTTTATCTTAACGGTTAATCCGTTTTTTTTTTAATCATTCTTTAGATTGTCTCCTTATATAAAATTTATCAACTAAATTGTGTCTATAAGTTTACGTTATTTCGTATACTCAAGAGTTACATCAAAGTTGTACTGTTATGTAGACTTCTTAAAGATATATTTATCATGATGCTGAAGATTATTTCCATTAAAGTAGATATTTTACTTTGAAACTTTTCCAATTTACAACGGCAGGCTCAGTTTTTTCTAATACGATTTCTACTTTTAGTTTTAAATCTTTATTTCAAAATGTATTACAATAGTTTGATGATACCTTTCAAAGCAGTTTATGTAATCAGTCTGAAACTATGTATAGCACATAATATAATAACACTAATTTCCTTATAACACTGAAATATAAAACCAATTGAAACTCTCTTTAACAAGGAGGCAACAAATCGGTTAAGGATAATATTATAATAAATTGCTACAACCAACAATGGGATTGAAGGAAGCCCGGCAAATAGGTATAAACGGTATTCATCGCAAGTTAGCCCGAGGCGGGTAAACCAACCGAAGGTAACTTCGTCATCGGACCTGAGACACCGAGACCCGGATAGAGCAGATTTTAATTAAACACAGCTCTTTGTCAAGTGCTCCTTTTTATTTTGATGAGTAAAGGATATTATTTAGCTAGAGCGCTTGTTTATTCAATGAGGAGACGTGGCATCGCTCGCCGCCGGGACCTTGTACGCTACTGGAGAATGCAAGATTTTATATTGAAATTTAAAAAATGGGCTTCAACGAGAATTGGACATTAGGTGGGCTATGCCGATGTTATTGGTATTTGTCATCAGACTATGGTACAGAGTTGCCATTGATATATAATGTAGGAACCTTGTTTATAACTATCGTATAACGAAGAAAATTTTAAAATAAGAAGTTTAATGAAAAGTAATCAAATTGTCTTTTAAGTTTAATCAAAAAATTGGATATGAAACCTACTGTCACTATGGAGCGAAGTCATTAATTTTTATATTGCTTTGTTTCAGGTACGTTGCTATTCATCATACACTTATCAAAGTAGCGTAAGTTTTGAACTATAAAAGGTGCAAACTTTAAATATGTCCCCTATATTGTAGATTACAACGGTATTAAACTTGTAAAATTGAACCCTCGTAGAACTTACAACGTAGCACCGTAGCTACGAAGTTGTAGCGACCCCCATTCGTAGTAAATCTTTTAATCTCTTTACAATGGTCCACTGTCATAAATTTGACATCTGTGACTTTTTTATTACGATATTCAAAAACGTGTTCCTCCCCACGGTATGATAAAATCGTATTTTATGGACGCGGAGCCGTCAGTTCATTATTTTACTTCGTTTTATCTATTAAATCGTCGTTAAAGCCGTGACGTCACGAAGCGAGAAGCGTAAGCTACGTATCGAAATTGTCGGCTAGCTTAATAAATTTTGTGTTTTCGGTATCGTCTTACAAGAAGGAATCTTTTGGAAGTCAACAAAAGCGAAGGAAGATTGTGAACGTATCTTGAATAAGTTATACCTGTAAAACTCTTTTGATAAAATAAACATTTAAGTATGCAAAACATTATTTGATCGGACAAAAGAGGCTTCAGGTTAATGTTCACATTATGATTTCAATATATTTTCCTTCGAAAGTGGTCCTATTTAAGGTCGCGACGGCGAGGGTTGCCCGATGAATAGATAAAATCCATCCGCTTAACTTCGGGGCCCTACCATGAGTTGACGAATCTCGATAAAATGCAAACAACGCTATTATGTGATATTGAATTTATAATGCTAATCGATTCTCTTTATGCCGCGTCCTTTTCGTGAAGTTCCTGCCTCTTCTTTCAAAAATTATTCTCACGCTTATAAGACCTTACGTTTAAATATTTTTCAACAGCTTTGATTTACAATCTTAAATGTTAACTATTGAATTGTTCAATCCTTTTCTTGTTTATAACTGTTAACTTTCTACAAAACTTGGTAGATGTTCTTTTTTATTCTCTCGATAAATTGTGGTAGATTAAAATAAAATTGTAATTGCATAAATAAATGTCGAAGACTTAAGTAAATTAGTCGAATTGATTAACCTAATATCAGTGAAAGCCTACATCAATGGTAATATCAAATTAGATTCTTAGAATTAGATATTCATAGACTGTTTAACGTTCAAGCAAGCTTTGTGTTAAACGACTAATTGAGTAAAGTATCTTCCTTGAGTTCAAATAACTTAGTATGTTAGAGCCCTTGCCTTAATTACTCACTTTACAATGTGCTCCGAAAGAAAAGGGAAGTATGTTTTGATACGGATCACATAGAATGTAGCACATATTATGAGAGAATTAAAGTCCAATTTGTTTTGACACAAATTTTCTATGGTTTATCATAATAATTTACTAATTAACATTGAAATATTGATTACATAATACTTTTATCGACGTCACTTGCAAGATATTAAAATGTAAACAATCATTTCACAGTGAAGTTTATGACATTTTTTGCGATAACATAAAAACTTTTTGCATTTACCCTCCTAGCAAACTATAAAGGAAATTCAAAATAGAAAGTAACTGACACATTGAAAGAAAACATTTACGCGATAAACGAACGACTCGGAGCGGAGATTTGGTACATCATTATTACAATTTATGACATTTACATTTTCACTTCTCTCTTTTATATCCCTCTTCCACAAGGCAATATAAGTATGAATTATTTTAGCGCCTACTAAATTTTTCCTCTTTTGTCGCAATGTAACTGAGCACACGCACGATCGCTTTAGTCTTTTATCATATATAACTTTTGCTAGCGACTTCGTCTGCATTAAATTTAAAAAAAATAGGTTATGATATCTGTTATGTTCCACTTTGTGCCAAAATTTAACCGAGATTTATTAAACCGTATTGAATATAATAACAAACATCCATCCAAACGTCACATTTATAATATTAGTAAGATTAGACGTTCAGTTATGATTCTTCACTCAGTCTTGGGTCGTGTTACTAAACTCCTCATTGCGGCCTTTTCATAATATTGGGCCCGCCATATCCATTCTACGCTATCTTTGTGACCTCTATCGCAAATTAACGATCTTCAGAAGAGGTTGGCATCTCACTGAATGTGTTATACATTATCACCTAAACGTAGATAAAAGTTTTCATTATTCGCCATGAAGTCTTTAAAACTATTGATTACAAAAAAAAATAATAAAACAAATGATTTCTAAAACCTTAATGATTGTAATGATAGCTATGGTATCAAGTTTAATTAAAACAAAAGTCTTAAAACGAATAAAATTAATTAACTCATTGGAAAAATTAACTTCGATTATTGGAATCGCAGAAAAGTTTCAATTTAGCCGCTGTACCAATTAAAGCTTTACAGGTTATTTAGCAATTAATGAATGCACAAACAACTACTGCGTCGTAATTACGTTGGCGAGCTTCGCTGACAATATTTTAAATGAACTGTTATTCCGCCCGGCGACTTTGCAGCTACTCGAGAACTTATCGCACGTAGGAAAAATACACTCTCTGATATTGCGACACTCTTAATACTGATTCTTATTTTTTTCTTTTCTCCAACTCTGGCGTATTTTTATGCTCATCCTCGAAACTTTTGCAATCCACTTATATCAGCCGTGAAACGCTAAGCAAATACAAAAAGTTTTCATGTTTAATCTGAACACTTTAAGGATTTTCATTGAAATATCGCGGCCGCGTTTACTTTAAATAATCCGTCGGTTCTTTTTATTTATATCCGATTCTAAACAAAGATTGAGTTTGTATTCTTCTCGAGGCTTAACTCTTCTAAGGATTATTTTGCCTTTTTAAAGAATTTTGGATAAGTTTTCCTGTCTGCTTTTGAAGTTGACAAATATTTATATTTTATTTTACGTATTTTTTAGTGATTCGAGGTAACGGTCTACCGTAAGCTATAATGGCCATTTATGTTTCGGTGACACCATTGTGTATAATTTTTTAAGTCACATACGAAATACACTGCAATAAAAACAGACTTGAAGCGGCATACCATAAGCTGGTACTCTTACTCACCTAAATAAATTATTGTATATTTAATCACCGCGTAAGGTAAACAATGAGCTTCGGGGCTTTGGGACTCGCGTTCCCTTCCTAAGAAATTTGATATATAGACGAGTGAAATAATTCCTCCCGTCCTTCCATACATCCACGACCACGTTCACTCGCTGGGAATTCTTATCTACCAAACGCAGCATTTTGATTACGAAACGAATATTTAAACAAACCTTTCGCTCCGTTGTATCCTCACTTGTAAAATAATTTATGCATGAAATATTATCATTACCAAGGGTATTCCTATGTTTTTACTATTTCACACATCCGCCTTTATCCGGATTACTCCGACACCATAAAAGTGAAAAGTATGCTGTCAAGACGGCAGGAAGTTTTTACGACTCGAGTTCTTTTTTGTTACATTATTCATTAAATGCATTAGTATGATAAAATTGAAGTTGTTCTAGTTTATTTTCTTAAGATAATTTAAATTTGAAATAAGAAAATATTAATTCAAGATTACAAATGTTATAAGTTCACTTTAGTAGGTCAACATTGTAGTGTGCATATAAATTATTAGCACTTGTTAATGCAGTGTCGATATTCACCCATGTCTAATCAAAGGTGTCAATTCGTAATTGTCCTTAGTAAGCAATTATATCTTAGACAGATGTCTAAACATCAATTAGATACATTAACCAATGTCATGAAACTTATTAGTGTTGATAATGAACCGTTTGATTTGGGCCAAGTTATCCCGAGCTAGTATCGGTGTAGGGATCGATCGCATCCCGCACTCATTCCCATCATTTATTCATCAGTCCATGAATACTTAAATTCAATCGTGAGCTAAGCAACAACCCGACTTAATGATATTGTAGTTATTTCCAATAGACGATAGTGATCGTTATTACTTTAATCAATTGTATTTGATTTACACTTTGTTTTTAATATTTATTAAATACTTTTGTATTTAGTTCGCACAAACGATGTAAATCTTACCAACAGGCGGGAAATATACAGTTGTGTTGCAATTAATAAGTCATGTTAATACTTAAACTAGATAATTAAACAGTAAATATTCTTCAATTTATCAACTAAATATTAATTAGTACAGATCATGCTCTTAATCAATAGCTATCTCGTTATAATTTAACACCAACCTTTTGTTTTTATAATGTTTGTAATATTAATAGTTTTCAAAGTCCGTCAGAGTAGTAAACAAGATTTGCGCTAGAAGTATAACAATACTTTAAAGGTATGCGCGGAAGCTAATAAAGTAAAACTTGAATATTGTCTTCAAGTTGTGTCGGTGGCGCGGCTATCTAAGGAACAAGTTACGGGAATTTACGGTTAGTGTTTTCGATTTTATAGAGTTCTTCCACACTAATACCTTCTGCGAACTACACAGACGCTCTAACCGTAAACTTTATCGCGCTTACTACATTTGGGGAATGAGTATCCTCGATATATGGTCATATATTCAAGTACTTCCTTCAGTCGTCTTTATGTAGGCCGCTTCACGAAACTGTTATTACCCTTGCCAAAAAGAAACTTAGCTAAATTGTTTCTACGTTCAGCTATGTATTGATAATGTGTTCTGACTTTTATACTCATTTTGCTACTCGGAATTGTTAAGGACAATTTAAACTGTCGATTAGTGTAGATTTCTCGTAGTACGTTTCGCTAAGGGACTCTCTTAGTGACCAATAAGGAGAGATTTCAAACTTTATTTATTTTACAGCATGAGTAATTTAACCCTCAATTATAGTGTTATTAGTAAAGACTTTAGGTGTCTTTAGTAATTTTTAAATGTTACTTAAACAAAGATTAGTCGAAATGTAGGCGAGCATTATGTCTCAATTCTCCGACTCAGCTAATGGCCATTCAGAAGTTGAGCAGCGAGTTGAGAACATTTATCACTTACTTGTGTAAAACAAAACATTCCAAGGAAACAAGCCGCGGAACATTAGAAGCATATGTAAAAAGCAACTGAAAGATTACCATTTCAGACGAGAAAACGGACAGTTTGGAGATAAACATATATTAGTATTTACGCTTTAAAAAACTTACGTTATTCATCATGAGAAAAATCTTTTTTGACTCAAAAAAATCATTAGCTGATAATATTTTAATGACATACTACAAAGATCTTCAATTGTTTCGCAAGAACACAAACGACATAAGGGCTAAGAAAGCTTGTAAGATTATACGTTCATTGTAGTTCTAACCACGTAGATGTCTAAAGTCTAGATATGGCTTTACGTATTCACGAGCCAACCTTGATTACCGGACAGATGCGTCTGCAATTGGAATCTAATCTCACCGGCCGCGCCGGAACAACGTTGCCGGACACCGTGTAATTGACAAACGTTTCGAATATTTGCCAACATCAGTCCGGCAGTTTTAACATGCTATCACTGTGTTACATATTGAAAAATCTACCCGAACACATGTAGTAACCGGTTTGAATATTCAAAAGCTCAATAAATTTTAGACGTAACAGCGGTTTGTTGTTATCTTTATACACCAAATACTCATAAACTATTAACAATGTTTAAGAATTACTATAGTTTAATTTATGTCCGTGACAATGACCTGATGACACTGGTGGCACTCTAAACAATAAAATATCTTAAGTTACAAAATATATCACTATCATTTCGTTAATTGTAAATGAATGTATAAAAAATGTAATTCATATAAATAAATCTAAAACAGAAATAACGGATATTGTTTAAAGATAAAATAGACAAATTCGAAGAATTCAAAATAGCAAATGTGAATGAAATCATATTTCAACACAAGAATACGTACCAGGGGATAAAATGTCAACAGCACGTATTCTGGGAAGCAAAGCGAAAGAGCTGAGAGTTTCCGTAGTCAATTCTTGTCGTTTGACACCTTCGCTTCACTGGCCCGCACTAGTGGCATAGTGCCTCCGTTGAGATTATCGCACTGAATACACAAGAGAACTTACATGCTTTTGTCACTTTAACAAATTCCGTTTATTTGTATTTTTTTTAAATAGGTAGGCAGTACTGGAAAAGTTTGATATTGTTAAATGGACAAAGTCTCAAATTGTATTGAATTAAAGAAACAAAATGACATATAATTGCCAATTATTATAGTAAAATATTAAAAATTATGATTGGTAATGAAAATTAAAAATCATTTTGTCGTCTTATATAAATGAATCAAAGTGTTCTTTTCTCAAAACGTGAAAATCAACAGTGGAAGAATGGCAATTGGTGCCTTTGCCTCAAAAGTCATTTAAAAAATCAACTGTCACAACTACAGCGATAGTTGATTGTTTTTGGAGGTAATTACGAAAATTGTTTTTGTGTGCGCCTTAAACAGCTCTTGGCAGTTGTCTTCAAAACTTATCACGTTCGCGCTGTATTATTTTGTTTGTAATCTGTGCATTTGATAATAACAAATTTATGAAATAGCTACAGTTAAAATGGTCTTTAGTTTGTGTGAATTATTATCCAGTCTGCGATATATTCATGACGAACGCAACGCCCTTGAAAACGCCGATCTTGAGGTAATTTGGATAGTTTTCATAAATTTACGGGTACAGCCATATTTGTTGTTCATTTTTAGTGAGTGAACTTTGTGGCCGTTATATCTTATAATGATTTTATTATTACAAATCATTATTTTGCTGGTATTTTTATACCTTCACAACTACTTCTACAGAAAGGTAAAAAACAGTTAATTGTTATATTTTTAATTTTAAAAGATTATCTTATCTTTTTTTGGTTTTATTTGGTTTCTTTGTTTTTTTGGTGTATTTTGATTATTTTATTCGAATAACTTACAAATAAAGATTTTATTTACATTTAATTTAAAATTTTTAAAAATGTTATAAACAATTTATTATTTTTTAAGTATGGTTGGATTTATTTATAAACCATTTCAAAAGTATATTAGGTTTGTACTTGGCTCAAAAGCTTTTGAGTTACTGAGTATGTGTAATTGACTTTTTTTTAATCCTTATTCTTGGTTAATCTTTTTCCCTTTGAACAAAGCAAGTGGTTGTCGATGAAATAATTACAATACTTTCATACGTTTAAACATTTCCTTGTTACAAAATTTGCGGTTTTTTTGTATACTTTAAGAGTATATTACAAGTGTAGGTACAGACGAGTTTCGTACCCAACGCGCCAAAATATAAATCACCCTAAAACCATTGCGACAGTACTGTTTCATTAATCGCGCCGTTGCCGGATATCTCCCGCCTGCCAGACCAGTTGCTATTTTACCAAATACTCACCTGCCAAATATTGCTGGCTGGCTTTTTGACTTTTAATAGTGGTTTTCTGTTTTAATCCGTAATCGACTAACATGCATAGATTTAAGTAAGATAATGTCGTAATCTGTAATCACTGTTTCTAACTTACTTACAACTGTTTTAATAATTAAGGATGTGCGCCATTGAGAAATTTAAAAAAAACAAATGACATAGTTGTTACCATGATACGTTGCAATGCAGTACTTTATAGGTATTCCGAAATAACGGGCAAAATCGTTCACATGCGACGGATTGGCGTGTGCCGTACCGAGGTTTCAAAGATATTAATTCTGATCGTCTTGGTTGCTCCGCACAGAATAGCAATATGAGAGCATTATGCATTAAAATGCACTCGAATATCTATAAAACGTACGTGAACATACTAAATAGAATATCAATTTATGAATGTTTTCGTCCAATCGATTGGCCTGTAGATCAATTAACCCAATGGAATTTTATTCCTATTAGGATCGGTAGGGCCAACGGGAAACAGCCTTATTTCTTCATAACGTAATTAGGCAATCGGAAGAAGTGTAACATTCCTTGTAATTTAATAATTGATTAATTATTGTAGCAGACACAATTACTCGCCTTATCCTCGCTAAGGACGACCTGCTAATCTTATTATCTCGTTACTAGCGGAATTAAATTCTTGTTGCTATTAGATTTAATTCTTGGGCTTTTACTCGTACATGATATTGCATTTGAAAGCTTTTAATACTCCTTTATTAAGTCATTTTAAGTACAATTTAAATTCATTATCGTACTTAGTATAATAAATTTAATACCAAGAATCGATGACCAAATTTACTTATATCTACTTTTAGAGGTCCTAATAGAGTATGAAAACTACTGTATATTTAGTCAATAGTTATAATTTAACTTTAATAAATAATTTGTAAATTATGAATATGAGTGGAAAGCGAGTCTAACAACCGTCGGTGTAAAAGTACTTCTAAAAGTTTTACAAGAGAGAAATGGCTTAATTCAAGTTATGAACAAACAAGAAGGAGTTTCAATTAAAATTTGCTTCCAATTTCAATAGACACTAAGCTAACTTTCCTAAGAATTCTCATTCATTTTCGCCATGTTTAAATGTTTATGTATTATAAATTTGTATACCCTAATAAGTTATTAAAACATAACACCAATACCGATTATAAAATAATTTAACTCATCTTTAACGTTATAAAACTTACACTTTCTAGTATGTTTGTAATGAATTCCTTAGCGGTACTATACGAACTAAAACAACGAAGTTTTTTTTATTTTTTACGTCATTTTAATAGTGGAATTAACAGAGTAGATCGACATATAACCTGAGTAAAACGCTTCAACCAGTAAGTGATAGCTCGCTCCAAATTACAAGTACTTAATGAAACATGTATTCGACATTTTTAAATTGAAGCAGTGTAATTTGCTTGCCGCTACCATTTATTTAAAATAAACCCTTTTTTCAGTATTAATGCTTTCCATACATTATTCAAATGAGAAACTGAGAACGGTTCATTCTTTCGCGCCTTAACTTAAGCGATTGCTTTTATAAATATGAACCCGAAAAAATATCACTTTACGATATTTTAAAATTTATTGTATACAGTTTTAAAAATCTGAATAGATTTTTATTTTAATATTGGTCCGGATTTATCGATTTTGTGGTTTTTCAAATCAGCTTAATTTCTACTATTTATATGAGATTTCTTTAGTTTAGTAAATTTAGATAACTAAACGAACAAAGTTTCAATACTAGCCACAAACGTTCTGCTCTATTTGTTTTGTATTAGATTTGTTAGTGAAGTTTGCAGAGTTGGCCTTTGAGGCTTGTGTCGATGATAATCTACATAACTAAATTGTGAACATAACTAATAATTAAAATTGTTCCATAATTATCTATTTACAATTATATATACATGTATTATTTCTACATAAAATGTAATTTAAGTATCATCTTAAAAATGTATTTCATTAAAATTAATTAACACTCACAAAGGTTCAAACTGAGGATGCCCGCCACAAAGAATTTGAAAAGGGCGTTTATTAAATGATATTATTTTGAGACGACATCAAAAGCTCGAGTTACCTAAGATTCATTTAAAATATTAAAATTATATTTAAGAGAAGGCGTTGATGTATTTAAACATTGCTAATTGTGTTAATAATTATAACAAGGGATCTTTCTAGTATAATTAGTTACTCGTCATTGACGCTTTAAGGGATTCGATAATTGCGTTTTACTTTAAAAAAAGTTGATCATTGTTTATTTTTTTGCAGATTGATTCAACAATTTATTATCCTATAATGTCAATTAATATAAATCAATTAGTTGATTGAATTAGACGAGAATTAAGTTCTGTTCGCTACTCCAAGAGAACAGAATCGAACTGATGCAATAAGGAATGTACGACGAGATTGTAAAATTTAAACTAAGTTTCCCGATTATAACAATAGAAATGAATATGAAATATAAAATGAATAAATTAAAAAACTAGAAGCACAATAACTCTGTTCCCCATACGGGAATACGAAAGACGTTTTTAAAATTTCCCTAACTTAGACTATTTTTCACTATTGACTTCGGCAAGGTTTAAAATGGGCTCTTTACAAACTTCCACTCGTGAAATATAACTTTCCTTCGTTCACGTGCACCACTTTCAATGCAAATTTAAGTATATTTTGGCAGAATTTTTACTTATTGCAGTTCATGATATAGTCCTTACGAGCGAGATTTTCTAACTGAAATTCTATTTTATTCTAGTTTTTTTTTTTTGCAAAGCACTATAGAAAAATTATTTAAAATATTTGCAGTTAAATATTTTGATGGCTCCAAATGAAAATTGACAAGAATGATTTGTAGTTAATTCATTTTGTTTCTTTGTATATTCGAAAAGTTCTTAATTGTTAATGAAGTGAAATTTACTCTGTACCAAAACTCATAATTTGTTTTCAAAGAACGATTCTGTTTTAGTTGTTGTACGTAAATAAAATTAAGATTTCTATTTGGCTTTTTTTTATTAAAATATTGTTTTACCAAAACTCACAATGAATATAGATGTAGTTGTAAACCAAAAAAAGAAGAAAAATATTGAACCTGTATATTTTTACTATTTAAAAAAATAAATAGTTATAAAATGTAGAGTTACAAAAAAAACTAATATAACAGTTTTACAAAGTTTAGCAAATAATAAAAGGATTTTTCCAAGAAGGTATACATTTTTATTACATAGCGACATTATTCTGACAACAGAAGAGTTTTACAAACTATTTAACTCAACACAAACTTTGCGCTTGCGGCCGCCGTTTTTCATTTCTTTTGTATTGTATTTAGGTATCTATCACTACATTGTTTACCGTTGTTCGGTTATTTATAAAAGAAATATCTAATGAGTCCAAGCATTATTTATGCTATTACTTTTGTTATAGCAATATTAGATTTCTAGATGATCTTTAAAATCTTGTTTTCAAAAAGTAAAAATTGTTAAACAAATAATTACATAAACAAGCCTTGTTCTTAGTTCATTAGAAAATTTCTTTGTTACAAAAGAATGTTGGAAGCGATGAAAAGGCTTTCAAGGTTCCTTTGTGGTAAGCAAGTGTTTGTTTGTGCGCTGGTAATCATGCAACTGCCCTTTGTTATTGCTACTGCCTTTTAAAACTAAAATGGAAATCGAGGGCAGTTCTCTCATCGTTATACACAGTTATTTAAGCACATCACCGTAAATTAAGTGGCTTTATACACAAGCTAAAAGTTCTACCTACTTTTAGTCTATATCTATACTAATATCATAAAGAGGAAAGATGTTATCATCAGCTCACTATATGTCCCCACTGAGGCGGTCGGAGCCTACTCTAAAGTAATGGGTGACTAGGCCATAGTCAACCATGATGGCCAAGTGCCGGTTGGTTGACTTCATACATATCTTCGAATTTCTTCGCCGATATACATATGTAGGTTCCATCACGATATTTGAGGAAAGATTTGTATTTTTACATACTATTGGAATAACTCAAAAACTATTGGGCCGATTTCAAAAATGTTTTTACCATTAAAAAGCTACGTTATCGCTGATTAACATAGGCTATATTTTCTTGTATATTTTTAATTTCACGTGGAAAAAGTCGTGAGCAACAGCTAGTACTTTATACCAAATGTTTAAGATAAATTGAATTATTATCTTTGCCCACCTGTATTGTGTTGTCGTTGCTAGAAGATTAAAAAAATAAAAATAATATCATTCTGCGCAATAGGACCAAAGTAAATATAAAGTATTTTTCGAAGAATAGTAAATAATATTTTGTATTTGTATTATAAGAATTGTTGATTTAGATAGAAATTAAAAGTTATTACATGTATCTTGCGATAAAATACAACGTCGTTTACCTAGAATTATAAGTTAACTGTTTGAGAACAGATTCCCCACGATATCGCTGTTTTCCAAGAATACATTTGCTGCGTTCACACATTTATCTCGCTCTGATAGAATAGCCTCTACTGTTTAATACGAGTAAAGGAATTTTACGTACTTAAATATTAAATATAACAAACAGTTTGTTTTGATTTAATGTAACTACTGTAGGTTCAAGCATTTATTTATGGGATATGTTTAAATCAGTAATCAGCTTTGTCTATACTAATATATAAAAACGAAAGATTTGTATTTTAGCATGGATCGAAATCAAAAACTGCTGGGCCAATTTAAAAAAAATCTTTCAACGATATCGCTAAGTAACATAAGCTATATTTTTATTATTTTTTGAATTACACGAAGACTAAGTGGCAAGCAATAGCTACTAATCGATATAAAAATTACATTGCTTTACTATGACATGGAATTGCACTTAAATTAAAATAAAATAACACCGATTTTAAATTTAGAGTTGTTAATCTATTTACCCTAAATTATGCGATTTTTCATTTACGAACAACAAAATATAAAGTAAATGTTTAAATTACTTCTTAGTAATTCAGAATCGTCGTTATTAAATTAAATTATTTACATAATAACATTTACCCACATTAATTGCGATAATCTCTCGTTATGTAGATACTATGGTACGTAGTTAGCAACTTCGCCTTATCAACCCCATAAATCTGAGCTGTTAACATGTATTACGAGGCAGATAATATTAGCTCTTCTCATACCTAATGTCTGGCCACACATTAACTAACATCAATAAATATAATCATCTATAACAAGTTTACATTGTATCTGTCCATATGGAAACAATACTTACAAAGATGAAAATAACAAATTTAAACATGTCTGTGCATGCACATTCTCTCTCTGTGCATTAATAGTCTGTGCATTACTATTTGATTGTTAGTAAGATAAGCTGCGGTTTACTTTTTTCATTGCTGTTTTAATATGATGTATTAATGTGAAAGAGAGAAACTCGGATTATATTATGGATAACGTGACCTTATGTATGTCACAGTTTTGTCATAAATATAACAATTATCTAAGTAGTTAATAGCTGGTTAAGGCTATAGCGAGTGACGCGTTGTGAGCCACTTGATAAAGTAGGGTAGTGTGATAGAGGTACGAGTGAGGTCGTAGAGCACGTTCCTTACACAAACCTCGACAAATTTATAATGCATGTACAATACATTTCTTTTTTCATATAAAACATTATAAAAAACACATTACATTTGTTACTGTATGTCGTATAGCCAGGTATTTTGGTTTAAAAGTAGGGTAAGTTTTAACGGATGGGTCTATATCGCATCTTAAGATAATCAATAGATTGTGTAAGGTATTGGCGAATTTTATTTCGCAGGTGTTTTTCGCAATGTACGTTAATTTTGACACAAGACAAATGACGATAAGCATCGAGGTGACGTTTCTATAAATCATTAGACATTAAACCATACCCTATAAAATTAAATCTACGTATTTATTCTGAATAGGATAAGAGATTTTACAAATTGCATTAATGTTCAAAGAAGTTAGAACTTCTCTTACGTGTAATCAGAATGTTAAAATATTGCACAATTGGAAGTAAGCCGTTTGTTTTTAATGTCTATTTCTCAGATTTACGACAATCTATAGAGAAATCGTGAAACATTAAAGGCTTAGTTCAGACTTTCATAACTTTGCCGACTTATAAGAAAGAAAATGAAAAGCTTATGAAGTTTGAAGTCGACACGACACTAAGTTAAAGTACTTGCGCGATAAGTAATGAACCTTAGTTAAATTGAGCACAAGTTTCCGTGCATGCGGATAAGTAAAGTTATTCATAATCTTCATCTTCGTAAGTTCAGATATACCTAGATTATATACAAAGATCAGAGGCGTATCAACTTAACTCGGAGACCCGAAATCATTCAAATATTTTTACTCCATCTGTCAACAGTTTTTCGCATTACATATAACTTTGTTATTGCAAAAAATAAGACAACATTTTGATCTTCAATTCATCTCAATTCAAACACATTAAATTTTACAAAAGATCGATATGTTGTTATGAACCATAATATCGATTAATTTAAATGTAAAATTCCTAACACGTAAAGTTGGATGTGGCTTTAATAACGAGTTAGTGAATATATCCGTGTCAGGTAGCCGGGAGCTTAATGTTATGCATTTGCCGAGACAGCTAGACAAGCTTAGTCTGTTCGGGATAATATTTTTTTAATTTGTCCACACTCGTCAGTTTTATTTGTACTATTGTCATCAATTCATTGTCTTTTTGTTTTAAAACTCAACTTAAATACAGTTATAAGCATAAGATTATAGCATAAGTACATCGTAACATTTTGGTGCTTTTTTTATTCATAATGAAAAGAGATTGTGAATGAATATAAATGACTTGGTGCGCTAATTAACACTACAATGTGTGAATCTAGATAGAAAAGCCATAATTTAATACAATTACAGTACAGATTTAGTTTTATGAATGTAGGTTAAACATAAAATGGATGGATAACACGTTCAATGCGACTGGCGGGTTGCTACAAATTATACGTGGGACGTACGTGCGTGTGTTGCTTAGTGTAGTCCTTTGCTGGTGTTTGAATGTGAGGCGGTTGGTTTGTAAATAAACAGTGTATGGTGTACGACGCGCGACTGCAGTGACAAGCGAGCTCAGCGCCCCGCGGCGGTCGCCGCCCGACTAAAACTTAAGGGAAAATCGGTGCGCGACTCCCCACTCGCTCCCCGTGCCAAATAATCGCTTTTCACGCGCGTAAACAAATATATGCAGCGATGCTCTAATGCTAGAGATGAATATTGCTTAACTGCATAATATTGACTAAACATCTCGATAAATATTTGTACTGATTACAATTTTTGTGTTTAAAATTCTAAATTGTTTAAATAGACGAAAGAATCAAACAGAAATACAAATATACGTAACATGCAAGCCTTCAATGTTTTAAAAAAACTATTAAAAGATGGTTACTTGAAATAATATAGCCAGAGTAAAAATTTTAAATGTTAAAACGACGTCCTAAGTGTGTATCATGTGGAGGGACTCGAATAAAAATCAATTGCAAATGCAATTTTCATGAACTATCAACAAAGTTTACATCTTTACACGTTAGCTGACTCATTTTAAGTATTTGTTATTTTTCGGGTGAAATCTATTTAATCTAGAGGTGACTTTAAACCCACTTATTACTTATCAAAAAAACTATATGACTATTGTTGTATTCAATTAATTCGTACTATTAACTGTGCTTTCATTTTATTTGCAGACGTCCGATTTCGGATTTAAAATGGGCAAAGTTATAAAATCCAAAGACAAGTATATTTATTTGTGTTGCCATTTATAAACATTTACGATCTTACATCTTGCGGGGTGAAACTTATTCCTCTGAGATAGTCATACGGACAAAGGCTTTGTTCTGTATTAACAAAATAAATTACGCGAAACAAATCCGGTTTTAAGTGTAAATAAAATTGATCTTTATAAACAAAAGGATTAAAAGATATAAGCACAATAAACATAAGTATGGCAAAATGTTACAATTCTGTTGTCAGTATATAACTTGGTTGATTTTAATACTTACTTCTTCTTTTGGATTTCTTGGCTGCGTAATTGCTTACTATTGTATCGGTTTCTGTATCCACTTCCTGCAATAATATATCAATTATTTAATAATGTAGGTTTGTAATATTTATTAAAGTATCATTCGAACCAAAGGCTTAACATTTGTAAAGTAAGAGTTCATTTATCTTGAACATTTTACCATAATTACAGCCAAATTTTTTATCAATCATCTTCCAACGTTAACTCTCTATATTTGGCTTTTGAAATTCAATATACCTCAGTAACCATAAAATTTTAAATGATACAGTTTGCATGAAAATCACAAATGAAGATTGTTTACAAAGATAAGAGCTTCACTTCATAAGTGAGACTTAACTATCTACAATCAAAACATGTTACATGGATTTTAAAAGCACCGGTCTATCCATATGGGTACTATACTCACATAGCACTATGTCAGAGAAAAAATCTACAAGAGTACTTTATGAGGGTAAGAATGTGCCAAACAGAAGATCGTCCTTTCCAATCTATGACTCAGAACTAAGAGTATTTGTGTTGTATTTCTTACAAATGCTTTATTTATACGTATACTTACGAAGGTAATATGACAATTTTATATAGAAGATTCTCTGTAAATGACATTACGAGTATCGGGAGTGTTTAAACTATTTTATGTACATTGAATTCAAACAAACCTGGCATTTTTCACTCATGACACTTATGTTAATTCTATTGTAGAAATTCGTTAAGTAAACAAATGTATATCATTGCCGACAATAACTATCTTTTAATTTAACTACTATATAACCTTTAAATTAAATGTCAGATCGAAAAATTGACATTTGAAATGTGTCACAAATAATGCAGTTGGCCTGTATTTACGTGTCGTAACTCTCGTAATAACCTGCACAGAAGTTATGGCTCCCAAATTGTTTATATTCGAGTTTTATTCGGTCATAAATTATATTTATATTTTCATTAGATCCGTGTCGGTAATTAATATGTTTTATAAAAACTTGAACTTCAAAATGCAGGCCTATTTATTTTAATTTATAAGTCTGCTGTGGCTGGCGTCCGTTGCAATGCCCACGAAACAAATAAAAATATCTGACTACTACTGACTTTGTGGTTTTGAATCGCTTTAAATAGGTTTTAAGAAGTGCATGGATTCCCTCAACACGCGATGTTGCTGTATTGCCAAAATGGGTTGCT
>JAOCNA010000029.1:6291029-6304198 GCA_026546675.1 Papilio helenus | reverse complement strand
AAGACACATGCATTTCATTTCCACTTTAGGAGTCGATAGAAACCGATGATAGAGGTCGTTGAAAAATTCGTATCTACAAAAGTAAAGAGAAACTTAAAATATGAAAGGTCCATCTTTCTATATATATTAAAGAAAGTTGTGTTAGTTACACTATTTATAACTCAAGAACGGCTTCACCGATATGGCTAAAAATAGGTGAGGAGGTAGCTTAGAGCCAGGAGAAGGATACTATTTATTCCGTTGGACAGAAAAAAAAATTCCACGCGGACGAAGTCGCGGGCAAAAGCTAGTTATTTATAAAATGTAGATGTTGTTTTAGTGGGACAGTGGGCAATAAGTAACTTTTACTCCGGTGAGTGGGCAATGTCTACTCTGAGAAGTGGACAATGTCCACTGTGGGTAGTGGGCAGTGGGCATTGTACTCACGACTTGCGTATAGGGCTGTCGTCGTTGTCGCGCTGCTCCAGCAGTATGCGCAGGTAGTAGTCGCCGATCTTCACCTCGTTCTGCAGACACTGGTAGTGGACCTCCAGCTCCGCGTGGTTCCATGACGTCAGCGCGCCGCCTGCCACCTCGCGGTCGGATGTGAACGCGCGCAGCTCATTCTCCAACGCATTACGTAGTTCTTCACGAGTCTATAATTATTTAGAACATTTTACTTAAAAGCTAGTTTACATTCCGCGACTTTTAATGAAGATTATATCTGTAGTAAGTGCTCAGTATGACTTATTAATATAGGTACAATCGCGCAAAAAATGCTCTTTCATTTACTCATATCAGGATAACTACATGCAAAATATAACATTTATCATATTCTGACCTATGGCCACAGATTTATATTCTTTATACTTATAAGTTACTTCTTACAGTATGATTCCATATTAGATTCGGTAGAGCGTGATCTCTGTTGAATTGGTAGTAGAAGAGAGGTACTTATTTCCATAACCCGGATAGCCACAGACCGCAGCTTTCAGACATCCAACAAATCAACATTTTAAATATGTAGATACGGTTGGTAGTACTGACATCTGTAAATAAAGGATCGGCGGAGGTCAGATCGGTAACCACTAGTGAATAATGACTTGGAGCACTTCATTAATTAAAGCCCTGTCTACTGACGGACACCTTTAAATAATTCGCGAACATTCCTCAGACACTGTGCGCTTTTGCGTCTAGCAAACTTCGTAATAATTACCGAACGTGTGACAAAAAGTAGCATTTCCTAAGATAATGTAATAAAATAAGTTGTCGGTCTATTTCCATTTTTAGTTAAAAAATAAATTATACAATATCTATTGTTTCTTGATTTCGACATTAATACATAAAATCGTATATTTTCACTGAGATAAGACGAAGCAATTTGTGCCACCAAAAGCCTCTTTGCTTTTATTTCGTACTTTGTGATCGTTTCAAAAACCGTAAAAGGCAAATAACATGGATAAACCGAGGATAAAACAAATATTTTTCGAGTTCGATTTCTTTAACGACTCTTAACTAAAGCTAACGAGAAAAAGTGTACAATAAAATTCATGTTTTTTCTTTGCATTTCATATTCGTATTTGTAACCTATATGGCCATAAAGAAGATATTAATTTTCCATTTAAAAGTATTTATTATGATTCCAGCAGCCACCTCAATTGTGAAATTCCATAACATAATTTCATGTAGGTACATATGCAAAACTTTTACTTCTATATTCACAAACGTATTCCAATTCACATGACAAAACGTTTTCTTCTTATCGAAAACGTTTAATAAAACTATAACAAAAGATTCGATGAATACATAATGTCTTAATCTGAGGCGTCCGATGTCGATAGCGCAATAACAGGAGGTTGGATGAGCAAAAAGCAGCTGTGTACCGCTCGCACCGCTCGTAACTAGAGCCGTTACGCAATTCGGCAACGGCCTAATTGAGTCCTCGCCCTTTGGGCCAGACGGAGCGTCGCATTATCGAGCACAGGTGCCCTGCGCTCCAATTATTCGCCTCCTCGCGACGATATCGGCCCACCTCCGTCTCCTGATTCACGAAATCGTTTCAACTTTAATTGTAAATCGGATATTCTTTCCGTGACGTGACCCCGTTAGTAATAAAGTCCGAAATCGATGCTCCACCCGGGAAATGATTTAATTTACACCATCATCGAAGCGTGACAAACGTACGCGCGGGCCGACTCTCTTCTTCCCCCATCTTTTAAAGGTGTGTGTAAATCGAACGAGTCTCCGTGAAGTAAAATATGGAGACTCTTTAACCGATTTGTATGCGCTGCAAACTCTCGCTAAGTAATTTATCTAAAAGTATTTCGACGACGAAGCGCGAATTTTCGGTGACTGCTAGACCTTTAAACGACGTCGCGCCTTCACTCTTTTCAATTACATTAAAAGCTTAATTAGGGAAATTATTAAAACGTCTCCAGTACAGTTCCATGCTCTTTGGTAGTTGGTTTCTCTTGGAATTTCACCGGTTTGTTCGAGAAGTCTTCACGTTCGGCCGAAGTTCTGAGATGCTTAGACGAAATGTAGCTCGCAATTAGCGTAATGGAAGTAACCTTCCTAGGCGAAATTAACGCCATTCGTCTATAGCGAATGTAAGGGCGCACTCGGCACAATTAAGTTGCGGAGTGAAGAGAAATTGCAACAAGTGCAGCAGCGGGCTTCGCCTCGTCCACGGTCCATTTAACCCACTCAGCTCGCGGCCATTCCGCTGCCCCTTCTCGTCCCCTTGCCCGATCCTCACTCCCCCGTCCCGCACATAAACACCTGGAGCCCTACATATTGCACAGCCGATTACCTTTTCCGGAATATTATATTTTCTTTAGAACTTTCATTTCACCTAGTTTTATTTGTTTATTTTTATTATAAAACTGGTAGATACTAGTAATACTATATCCTCAAAAACAGTTTCGTTTTATTTAAGCAAATAGAAACCAAAAAACTAAAACAATTTTTCCTAGAACACTATTATTTTAGCATTGCTGTCATCATATTTAAAATAAAAAGTCGTAATTTTTTAACTCATCGATGACATCACATCGAGTTAAGGTTCTTGTCTTTTCCGGTCTTGACTTAATTTCACTCACCTATGTATTCTTGGGAAGAAAACTAAAAACAGAAAAGTTAACTCTATTGTTCAGGGGACAGAGTTTTTATTTGGTTGCCTTAAGCACTAACTTGTTGCTGGCCCTCATATGGCCGGGCGTAAGATCAAGCTGTCTTCACGAACAAGTGCTATTCCTTCCGTATTTTCCGGGAAAACATTGACGAAGTGTTTTCTGGTCCGCATTTCGCAATGCAATATCCTTCTGTCCCGTCGTGTCCTGAGAAAATAAATCTTGAAGTTCGGAATATTTCTTTTAATTCAGATTTAGTTACAAACAACTATATTAATACACTTCTAGAAACGACTTATTGATTTAAAAAGCTTTTTGCTTGTATTCGAGACTTTGTTTTCTATAAAACTGTATCCATTATTAAGATGAATATGACGCTCGGCTCCCCGGTGTTTTCTTGGAAACTCGCTCTGTTAATCTCGACGTTTTTCTGTTACATTTGTATACACATTTTCACTTTACCTCGAATTATTCCAACAATTTTTTTATTACATTTTTATGTAATTGTAACTACTTAACTCTAATTTTTATTTAAGTTTCCCGATTGTTAATAAAAATCGAAAAATAAATGAATCAAAACGACGAAAATGAATAAACTCACGTTTGTTTTTCATCGTACATACGCTCTCTCTAATCACGAATTTTTTACGTGTTGTAATATATTTTTCACCTAATCAAACAAACAAGCGGTTCGCTGTAATGCAATAAAGCCGCCTCGAGCCGCGCCAAAATTCACCTTATTAATTTTATTAGCGTAAAATAATCACGCCGACCGGACGGTGCCCCGTGGATCCTTGAAGTTATTTATGTGGGTAGACTACAACCGCTTTGTAACGTAACCTGCCGTACGTGAGAGAGGGCACTTTGTCACGCATTTATTGAAAAAGTCGCGACGTCACTTCTCACAGAATAAACCAACTTAAGTCCGAATTCGAAAGAACAGTATCTACTGATTCAAAAGTATGTGCTCTAAAATTTGCGACTATATCTACATCATTATCACAAAAGTAATTTAACTAAACGTCTAAGACTACCACACAAATAAGCAACAAAAAATCAATTTATTATTATCTAATGTTAAAGACGATGTTTTATAGTTTATAAAAATATATCGAATATGAGCAGCGGATACATTCGGTAAGCTTAGGGGCGGTAGGTTGAGCACGCGCGGTTATCCACACATTCTAACCGCCGTGACAACGCACCAACTCTTTACGTCGTCTAAGACAATCTGATCGGAAGAGTTCGCCGCGAACTGAGTTATAGCCGCCTCAACTTACTGCCGACTTCCAACTTACTTCGCAGACTGTTTTAACATCTCCATGTACGTGCTTTAGTTCATTTTTGGAAGTTATTGGATAAAAGGATTTGAAGAGATGTTATTTTTATCTGACTATATACATCCAAATTGATGTTAATTTTATATTTTTAAAGGCGTGGTCCTTGCTTTTGATATGTTTCTGTGATTTAATATAGACTTGAAAAAAATTGTTGAAAATCGTAAGCACATTTGGACACAGAACACAATAGTTAGTATTTGAACATTTTAATATGCGATAGAATTGGCTTGGTAAATAGCTAAAGTCAAAGCTTAGGTGTATTTGAAGGTGTTCCACAGACTGCAAAATGTATTCTAAATAATGTAAAAGTTAAAGTAAAAGTGTATGTCTATTCAAATGAAAGTTCTTCCAAGTGTACCAAGTTTTAGTAGGCAGGAACAAACCTAGGGGAATTCACCGTATAAAGATTCATGGACCGGTGAAAAGTTGAAGTGACGCGAAAGTACATACATATTGTTTACATTTAAAAAGGTGCGTGAATGATGTCACCGTCGCTCACGACAGAACTAGATCCCTAAGAAGAAAAGTGCCAAAGTTTTCCAATTACCTATTCGATGACTCCATTCAGATGAAATTCGTCGTTTGAAGCTTTCTATGGAAAAGAAATCAGCGAATAGCGCGCGAAAACTCACAAGTAAACATTTGCGCATGTAAACTGAAATTATTCACGAAAAAACTTTTAATGGCGTCCCCAGAGTTCCCGTCAAACATTTATCAACAAAAGAACGAACGTCCCGCAGGCGATAGAACTTGAAATGTATGTAAATTACCCAGTCACGAGCGGGAGAACAATTCACTAACGGCATAGGCAAATGTTTTTGTCGCAGCTTGTTTCGTCGGATTTCAAATTCCGCGCGAAGAAACGACCTACTATAAATAGTGTGCAGCGTGCGCGCCACGACTCATATTCGTGAATAGTAAATTTGCCTAGCAATAGTGATTCTAACAAGTTGCTCATTCTTTGATTTGCAAGTAATAAAACTTAGACGTCGCGCCGCGAAACGCCGCCAGAATGCCGCACTCCAAACAATTCATTTGGTAGACTGTTCCTTTCCTAACTTACATTCACATGTATTACAAGTTTAAACTTTACACAATCATAAAGTTATCTCTATTTGGTTATTGCTAGACCTCTTTTAAATGGAAATTGTGCTTCTCCGAATTAAATGAACTTAATTTGAATTTGGTAATGACATCTAACGGTACAATGTTAAAACGGAACGAAATGTCTTAATGGAATCTGTAATATTTCTCGGTGGGAAAACGCGATTCGCAAAGTAGATTTGTAAATATTTATATGATGACTTTCTAATTTCAAAGATTAACCATGAAGTTTAGATAGAATAAATACGTTGAAAACGGACACCGTTTCATTTGCATTTCAATCAAAATGATATAGCCGGTGGGAAGGAAAATCCGCTTCGTCGCCTCACTTAAAGCTTTAGAAATATTCCTATAACTTCTGATTCAACGAGAAAAGCCTATTTGAATTGGAAAGATCAAAGCGTAAAAATTTATCGTTACAAAAAGCGCGCGAAGAAAGTCAAAAAAGGCGTCAAGCTCTTATTATTTCAACAGAGCCAGTGTCTCCTGTCTTCTCCCATTGTATTTGTCTTTTCGATTGTTCCGGTGCATAGACTCCTCCATTACTCGGCACTGAAAGGAAAGTTTTGTATTCAATTTGGTATTATAATTCCCATTTGAAGTAGCCACGCACCATCGCGCCGACATCGGCTATGTAAATGCCCTCTTCTCAAAACCGTCATACCGTATTCTTTACTTGAGCTTACATTTCCACGCATTGTTCCTTTAGAAGTTAATTCGTGTTCTTCTGTAACAAAAGTTATGAAACATTATTAACAGGAATTAAAATAATTGAATGAAACACTTGTAAAATGTTTATATATCATCAATATAAATATTTTTGCTTTATGCATGCTCTAGGATCTGGAATTGTGTAAATATGTATACAGTATGTTACCTGACGTGAATTTTATTCATTCTCTTGTGCACAGCCCGGCGGGAGACAAGGAAACATTTCAGAGTTTCTCTTCAATTTAAAATGGAAACTTATCCCCGAGCTGCCATAAAGTCTGCATTTTCCATAGAAATCCCCCTAGCTCAGCTGCGCTCGATAGTACCCGGTGTCCACACAGAATCCACCTGGATTTAAAGCTTGCAGTCCGGCCGTACGCCGGCCGCCTCAGAGAGACTGCGATGTACAACACGTCGGCTTTTATTTTTACGAGATGTTTTTCGCGGCCGTTTCGCAGATACTAAAATAATAAGAGTTTTATGTCGCCGCGCATTATGTATCTTTTATGACCCTCCGAGCTCGACGGCGGCGATGTTACAGTAGCTTACGAGGGCTCTCCTCACCAAATAATTAACCCAGTATTATTTCTGTTAGAACCTACCAGTTGTTTTAGATAATTTTTATGGTACTGCTGCTTTGAAAAGTCTTTATAAGTATACCATCAGCTCCGGTTTAAGCTAACGCTACATCACTATCAAGAGGAAGAAAAGTGAACGCGTTTTCGTACCTCCCACGAAATCTCGACCATGATATAAGGTTTGTCCGAACGTCTATATTCAAGCAAGAGACAAGGGACCGATAACAGATTACCCGCAAACACGTTTTAAATTCATTTCCCGACCCGGGAGCCGATCGCTCCCCGATAAAATGTGGGGAGGACCCGGCACCCGGGCAGCGGGGACATATTTACTTTGTCTCCCCGCGCCGCGCCCTCGGCCACTTCCCCGGTCAGGTAACGTACCGAAGTGGCAAAATATTTGCTCGGACCCGTTACTCACCCGCTACGATTTAAGAACATTAGCTACTTTCAAATCTGGCCGAGCTTCGGGTCAATCGACAATGTAAACACTATTAACCATCAGGATTTCCGCAGTGATTTCACAAGCTATGGCAAAGCCACGAACTTGAAATACGAGTATATTGTGCAATAGTAATGTACTGTAGTCACATGCTCTTTTGAAAATTTGCATAAAATTTTGTAAAAATTAAATAAAACTTCCATTTACATTGTAACATTTGTACTTAACAATATCATATTGTTTTAATTTTTGTATGAATACAAGTTACGGAAACGAAATATACGTTAGTTACTAGGTTGAGTAGTGTTTAAATAACGAAGGTATATTAGGAAATCTAGAAACAAATTGTTAATTCGTCTACATTGCTTACTTATTGATTTAGACTTATAATCGTCAAAAAGGCTTAAAAATCACTGGTAACACAAGTCACTTTTTAATTTACTGTATTAAAAAACAATAGCTAACTCGTAACGATTGTTGTCCTTACCCTTTCGTACAACTTGTCCACTAAAACTAACTCCATTATCGTATCACGATGTTTTAACGATAGCTCTGGCAGCTAGATGTATGGAACACCTCACTCCCCTTAATCCAGCCAAATGCTATAACGTTAAAGCCCTTGTGAAAGTTAACCTAAACAATTATCAGCTTTGTCCGCTTAACATGGTGGCTTGATTTGATATTTTCACCAGTAATTAAATGTTTTTTTTTTCTATTTAGCACCGAAAAAAATTATAGTATTTTTTGTTCTTCTGTTTTGGTTCTAGAATAGCTTCAAATTGAAGTTTTTTTACTATAACATACGCGTGATATAAAATAGGTACCTTGAATACGTTTGTGAAATCAAAGCAGAGATACAGTCGTTTGTGGTTTGAAATCTTCAATATTGTTCATATATAAGTCGTTCCTTTACTAAACAGTTTGCTGCCGCAGGCTGTAATCGATAACCTTATCTTGGCTAAGTTCTAAGCGAGTACTTATTGTTACTTCAAGTTGCGGAGTAAATGTTCTTTCTCATATTCTAAAGATGCGGATATGATATTATTTGTACCTACCTACATATCTCTGCTGATACAAATAAATGAAATTAAATAATCGATCAATAAATTTAGCTTAACCAAGAACAGCTTTGACAGCCGTTAAGTACCACTTAGTGTATTTAGGATGAGAAATCTACGCTAGGAGTTTCTCTTAGTGATAAATTGATGATAAGAAGCGAAAAGCTTTAGTCAAATAAACTCTAACATTCGATGTATCAAACTCTTCAATTGAAACAACTCTCAGCGAAGAAGCGAGAAGAACGAAAAAGTATTTAAATCTCAGCGGTTTGTATTTATCTTTCCGGAGCGCCGGCGGCGGGCGGCGGTTAAATATCTGAGACTAGCTCCGCGGCGCGACACGACGCACAGAGACAAATGTAAACACAGCATTGCCTTTGAACCACCATCCTTTAGATATTTTAGCTTTCTATATTTCTAGTTAAATTGTTTTAAATGCATAAAGTATTTTCCTTTTCTCCAGTCTGTTTTAACTGAATCATCGCCTTGGGAATTTAACAAGATTGATTATCTATACTATCTATACTAACATTATAAAGAGGAAAGATTTGTATTTTTGTATGTATTGAAATAACTCAAAAACTACTGAGCTGATTTCACGCAGACGAAGTCGCGAGCAATAGCTAGTATCGAATAAATCAAAACTGGATACGTAAATATTGTAGCTTTTCAAATATATTTTGATTCCGTAAAGATTTTGTATGATTCATGGTCACTGTGTTTTGAAGAGGCACCTACAAGTTCCTCGAGTTTTGAGAAGCACATAGTGTGTTACACTTTTAAAACTAACTTCGTTGAAGGGCTATATAAAGGCTCTGCTCGAGTCATTATTAAATATTTATATAACTGCGAAACATTATTATTGTAAACTAATCTTTCTTATGATTATGTATAATCAGATTTAATAGTATTTATGTACAAACGTAGTGAATATTGGAAGGAAATGTCAAGTGATGTTCATATATTTGTTAAACTGTCGCCGTTTCACGCATCGATATACTAAATCGCAGAGGAGTAGGATCGCTTGAAATAACAGAGGAAATCGCGGCCGTGTATCGGGCTCGGTATAATATTTGGAAGGCAAAAGGAAAATATGAAAAGGTGGAATATTGCCAGACAAAATTACGATCGCTTTAGACTCCGCACGACCCATTGAGGGGTGAATTGTTACCTTCCTACATTGCCATAAAGAATCTATTTGTTTTCCTTCTCCAGTCCACCGATTTCGATTGTGTATATTTTGGTTTGGTATAGACAAAACACGTAAATCTTGCCTTTTGTTGGAAAATATGGTTTTCGGTTATATTTTTTGGAAAAGAGAAAAAAAACTTCGTTGAATGACGATGAAAAGAGATAAGTCTTTTTTTCATAATTTTACAATAACCAACGCGTATGTTGATCTAACTGCTTATATCATAACAAGATAAGTAAGAAGGAAATCTTAAAAAATAATAGAAAGCAAGAATAAAATTTGTAAGGCTAAAATTACTTGTATATCATATAATTTGCTCCTCAAGAGAGTACAGGAGTTAATGTTGAACTGCCGCATGCGGTCAGAACTAAATGCAAGTAAGCCCGCTTGGAATTGAATATTAGCATTAACAAGACAAATGTTCCGTTGGAGTTTAATAGTTTCTCATTAGGAGCTGGCCGGGCCATCTCGTCGCAGCATTCACTAGCTCTGTGCAACTCGCAACAACTATAAGACGTCTTTGTATCTACCTGACATCAAATAACTTAGTGTAGGTCTTCAGAGATCATGTTGATATTCAACTATGCATATTTTAGATATGTTATGCGTATTGATGAAGGAAATAATAGCGTTCATATGAAAAAAAAAACAACGGAATTTTAACGTTGTATTGTTATTAAAAGCATAGTTTAAAATAGAATAGTGAATAGTACACAATTTATTAGCAGAATAGAAGTTACTGACTATTTAGATACAATATAACGCGTGTATGATTTTACGCAAGTAAATGTTTACACTTACATACGTAATTGTTTGTTAATTTACAAAGTGTCGTAAATTAGAAGGAAGGCAGCGGCAGTGATGTTTGTGGCGGCAGATGTACAATAATTCTCACGCATGGCCCGCTACCGCGCCGTACCCTGCCGCGCCGTACCCTGCCGCACCACACCGGACGCGCAGATAAATAGCGATCATTAACACGTTTCTTACAGTGACATTAGGCTTTATTGGATCCCGGGAAGTAACTCAATCTCGTTCAAACAATGCGCACTCACGATTAATTTCATTGAAGGAAATTACATAAACACAATACATAACGGTGTCTTTCGTTGGTAGTATTTTATATTTCATTACACAGCTCTCTTGTCATTTTGACTACAAATGTTTTGAGATAACAGTAATAATATTTTTTAGTAAAGTTGCAAGCAAACAATGAACATCAACAATTCTTTTATTCCGTAATGTTTATTTTTATAGCTTAACTTCTAACTAGCGAGATTAGTTTAACTAAAACAATATCGTAAATAGTGGGTGTATTAAGTCTAGAAGTGGAACAATACTGTTATCTTCACAAGTTGCACAATGATAGTCCCGGTGCACGGATGTTTAATTGCCGCTCATTAAATGTACAAGTTGTAAGTAGAAAGTCAAGAGTTTGTATCGAGCCCACTGTTAGGTCAACATAGTTTAGTTATCGTGGAGGTAAAGTTAAAATGGTATGCGAGTTGCTCTTTAGAAGCGGTTAACGTCTGACGTCTCTATTCATTACTAAAGTAACCAGCCTTCGCAACTTTGTTCACACAAACTCTCCGCTCCTACTTTCCCTATAAAGTAGACTTGTGACAGCGAGTAATGTCTCCTGTATATTGTTCAGGGGCTAAGAGGTTTGCGTCGTAATCGTGATGAGAAATGTTAACTTTTACTTCGTATTGTCTCTCATCAATTTGTTTTGAGTTTAAATTGTTTTCTAATGAAATGTAAGAATTTTTTTCTTGATTCGAGTGAAGTGATGAACGGTTTATGAAGTCGATCGTTAATCTGTTCTTAGGAGAATCGATTATGAAGTCGGTGAGGAAATGATCGGGCGCGGGGCGGGCGGTTGACAAATGTCCGTTATAAGCGCAGAACAAATTGACGCAATTAATTACGAGGAGCGCAGGCAGCGCTGAGCCAACAAATATTATCAAGATCGTTAATTTCGACATCTCACTGAGAGGCGCACGGCGAGATGATGTTAGGCATCAAGTTATAATGTACGCTACGCACTACATCATAACACTAGCTCTTAAATGTATGTCGGCATTATCTCTATACCGGCATCAGATCAATTTGGCGTGGGTATGCAGTAATATAATTCCAGTAATAAGCCCGTATCACACTCATTAAGTAACTTCTTAATCTACCACAATCAAGTAGTCGCCATTTAACAATGATTAAATAGGATTTTAATTTATATGGGCGATCAGTCGCTAACGTGCAACCTTAATGACGCTCTATGGTATAGTGCCTCGCAATATGCCAGTTTGTCGTTCCGCCAGAGTGACATAGACTATTCACTCTTGTCAAAGAATCGATTCTAATCGTACTCAATCGATTATCACTTCCGACATATACATAACCAAAAACACATGTCATTAATGACCACTAAATTAGTGATATAAATCGCTTAGGCAAAAGAAACGGGAGACAAAGAAATTTAACTAATTTCATACAGGTCCACATTAAACTCATAAGTCACAAACGGAATGAAATAATTCTGCAACAATATTGAAGTCTTATGCAAAGAAATCACGAAGACTATACATACATATTTCTAAATCTCAGTAAATAAAGCAAACAAATATTCATGCAGATTTGTTAGTAAAGCGTCAAAGAACAGTCTTGGATATTCAAGTCCATATAAAATTAATATAAAACATCGCCAGCAACACACGGTTCACAATGAAAAGTATATTATATCGTATAAAAAACATTTATGGTGTTCTTTAACGGCGCTTATTTAATTAAATAATTTAGACGAGTCGAGTCAGATCGGACTGTAAGGTCGTGAAATAACAATAAGAATCACAAGACTCCCTTCAGCTTTGCCGCTTATTATAGTCTTTTATTCTTTTTCATATTAGCTACACTCGCTCACAGGAACAATAACGTCATAAATGCCGAAGCGATTTTTCATCCCTATCGTAAACCTTCGTATTTCCACTCGCCACGGTTTTATTTTACCGCACAAACAGTGAACGGGCTGCGGTATTACGTAATTTTTATTTGTATTTTTATGTATTTGGCTTTAAATTACACCGGCTACAATATAATTATTGAATGTTGCGTTGTTAAAATCTTACATACAAATTAATTAATTTTGGTAAGCCTTATTAAATTATGAAAATAATGTTCTATACTAGTATTATAAAGAGGAAAGATTTGTAATTTTGGATTTTTGTATGTATTCGATTCACGTAAAAACTATTGGGCCGATTTTGAAAATTCTTTCACCGTTTATCTGTGAGTAACATAGGCTACATTTTTATTATTTTTTAATTTCACGCGGACGAAGTCGCAAGCAACAGCTAGTATTATTTAAGTGTCTTTTCGTAGTATTGTGTTATATTAAAGGTTTGTTATTTCCAGGGATGGCAGACAAGCGGCAGCGCGTGCGGAGATGGGAGGTCGTTTAGTACAACTCGCCTTAGCCGGAGGTCAGCCGCCGAGACATCTCGCCGCGTTATTACGTGCGCTGCATCTACCGCCCGATTGTACTGTGCAGGCGCATTATAAGGATATGTCGTTTATTATTTTCAGGGACATCTTTGAAGCTGAAAATATGCAAATAAACGGACGCGAATCCTTGGTATTG
>JAOCNA010000029.1:6245244-6261364 GCA_026546675.1 Papilio helenus | reverse complement strand
TATTCAGTAAGTCATTACATTCGAAACTAGCAATCGCGATAAATATAAACATACTAGCTTCCGTCCGCGACTCCGTCAGCATGAATTTAAAAAATTAAAGTATCATACATATGCTTTTACAGACTATAATTTATCCATATTTATAAGCCCCAACACTACATAGTCCCAGTGCAGTAATCGGGAGGCTTGAGAGCTTAACCGCGACACTGCATTGCGCCATTGGACCATAATTATTCACGCGTGCCAAATTATTCTTGCCTATTATCCACTCTGCAGCGGCTACTCTATGTTACAAAATATTTTTATTTCTTTGCAGAAAAAGTGATAAAACGAATAGAGAAAACAGTCATGTATTTAAATTTAACATAAGATTTCATAGCTATCTAAACATTTTTACCTTTATAAGGCTGTAAGCAGACTCAATACAGACATGTTTATATAAATTTGAACATTGAAACTTTCTAAAAATAATCCCATAGACAATAAAATTCATTGTCAGCCAGTGACATGCAAACGCAAATACTCATTTCCATTAAATTCGACTATGGATTGCTAATATTTTTATCATTCGGACATCGTACAATCTAAACGCGGAAATATGGAGATATAAAAATTAAATAAGATCCCTTTGTTCGGCTTCTGTGTCAAAATTTTCCGCATGTGAGCATCGATTAATATATCTAATCGGCTTCCAGAAAGTTGTGATAAAAAGCAATGTAATACAAGAGATAATATCCAACAACAGGTATTACGTTATCGGTCGAATAAAAGTATATTTTTGCAATGTATACAACATTCATAAATCTGTTTAGCATTTAGTAGCCAATATTTCCAAAAACACAAATTTTAAATCCATTTAAAATTGAACGAGCGATTTTGAAAAGTTTATAAAGTACGAGCTTTCGCCCGCGACTCCGTCCGCATGGAATTTAATAACTAATAGTATCCTATGTCCGTCTCCTGGCTCTAAGCTATCTCCTCTCCAATTTTCAGCCATATCGGTAAAGCCGTTCTTGAGTTATAAATAGTGTAACTAACACAACTTTTTTTTATATATATATAGATAAGTTACAAGCTAGCAAATGGCCAAAATATATAAGCGACCGCTGCTGATAGACATCCGCATTTGCAGAAACTTCTAACAAAGAAAGTCGCTCACAGAAAGAGATTCAAGTTGCACTATCAAAACAAAAGAGCGTATTATACTCATAGAAATATAATAACTGATGAATTAAGAGCAACCGCAAGTCATTGCAAGGTTAGACGGCGCCTAGATTATCGCTCAATTCTACAACCGCATGCAGCCCGGCTGCGCAATTATCCACTGATAACAAACGTTTTAGTATTCCTATCAGGTTACTATGCTACCTTACATACATCTATCATGACGCAATCGCTTCTCATTACTGATTACACTTGCAATTAGTCTGCAGAATGTTCCCGTTAATTGTGAATATTCTTCCTTGTAAGGTAGAAACAGATGAAGATCGGTTTATCCTGTTAAATCGTTTAAATAATCGACGATCAACAGAGAATCGATCATAGAGTTTTCAGAGACAATGAAAAGTATAATTGATCGAATCAATTCATGTTAAAGATCGAGTTATTGACCAACATTTCAACAATTGATTTATAACAATGCAACGTTTTGCTTCTCAATCTCATCTCGCGAAACAAATGAGTAAACAACCATTTCAATTGAATTGAGAACGATTTATTTTTAAGTTATGCATAATCAAGGTGTTGCCATATCATCGTGGAACCAAAAAAAGTAGTTAGTTGCCAATGTGTTGAACCGTGTTGTACCTCTCTTATAAATTTAGATTTGCACCGCCATCCGTCCATCCATCCACACTAAGTGTATAGCAGTCGATGTTTCTTGAAGTTACACTTATCCATATGACTTAAATAACTTAACATAAATGTATCGATTTACATTTAATTTCAAATTACATAACAAATGTTTATTCAATCACAACTTATTTACAACCGGATGGAAGGATCGTGTTTTGCACTTTAAAAAAATAATTTTCTTTGAACATTGCAGCAAAGACGCCTAGAGTAGTACATAGGTATATGTTGTATCTAAGACAACATAGATTCGCTTATTTACACACTCGTTTATGTACCTAATATAATTTGTCTGTCTGTTTGTTTGCAAGCTGCGTTTGTTCCGGATAATCTCCGAAACGGCTGGGCCGATTTCGACTGGACTTTCGCTGAATGGTAGCTGACATAGACGGGCTACTTTTTTATCTTAATATTGCGTGGACGAAGTCGCGGACAACAGCTAGTACACAATATTTTGAAAAAACATTTAAAAATTAATTCCAATAGAAAAGCCTTTTTGTCTTAACAAATAGATATTTAAACTGACATTAAAAATGTGTTCAGTAAATAATTTTCAAATATGGCGTAAGTTTGACAGATCTTATAATATAGTAAACAGGACGTTGATCATAAAATCCCAATATAAAAGTGCATATGCCCGTTTTCTTTACACCCGTTAATGACGCTTAACCTAAACAAGGACATTAAGCTTTATGTCAATGGGATATGATTTAAAATTAGTTTTAACTTCCTCCTGTAGTATACGAGCTGAATCTTTCTCGCGTATGGGGTCGTCTGGCAAAAGTTGTTATGGTTGTCAAAATTTGATAAACAAAAATCTTATTTAATATTATAAATGCGAAAATATAGATGAATGTATGAGTTTACAGCCAAAACGGTTGAATGGATCTCAATAAAATTTAGCACAGATGTAGAGCATAGTCTGGAAGAATGCATAGGCTAGTTGCTTTTGTTTTTTAATGCCACGCGAACTGCGTCGCGGGCAAATAAATAAATAAAACACTAACAAAGAACACCTAATAATTTAGTTTGACTTTCAATTTACGTCAATTGTTCCTATTTAGGTTAAATGTTATTTGTTACTTTAACTGCTCCTTATTTAGTGTTAAGTTACATTCTTAGAATAGAAATAAATCCATCACATCTTGACAAAGAAACATTCAACACGTCAACTTGATTCTAATGAATGGTGCATTCCTTTAAGTACCGGAATTGCAGTGATGTAACCATATGTAGTGGTAATGATATCCTTCTGTTAATATTAACATATATGACAACAAATCACCATTCTTTTGTCTCGTTACATGATATCATGACTCTAAGAAATTAGAGTCATGTTCAGGGGATCGGGAAAATCTTACTTCAACATATAAATGCGAGGGTATAGATGTTTTTTAAAATTTATAATCAACACAGCTGGAAATATCTAGATGAAAGCTTCAGTTGTAGAATATAATCTGGAAGAACACATAGGCACACTTTTGTTTTTTTTTTCAAGTCCCACGCGGACAGAGTCGCGGGCGAAAGCTAGTCTACAATATTATAAAGAGGCAAAATTTGATTGTTTCTTTGTTTGCATTGAATAGGCTTCGAAACTACTGAACCGATTTAAAAATTATTTCACAGTTGGGAGGCGAAACTATCCCCAGGTGACATAAGCTATATTTATCTATAGATTTTTTAATTTTGTGCGAATAAGTCTTGAGTTTAACATCATCTATACATATAATAAAATTGGAGTGTCTGTTTGTAACATCAAAAGCAAAATTCTAGATTTCGGGAAGATGATTTATTTGCGTTGCTGATAACGAAAACCACATTTAATTTTTTTTGACTGTCTGTCTGTCCGCAAGCCGTGTTTGTTCCGGGTAATCTCCGAAACGGCTGGGCCGATTTCGACCGGACTTTCACTGAAGCGTAGTTGACACAAACGGGCATATTATAGGCTACTTTTTTATATTAATATTGCGTGGACGAAGTCACGGATAGTATGAACATAAAAATATATACCAACATAATAACTCCACTATTTATCAAAAGCAAACTTTCTATTGCTTGCTAAAGAAAACTCGGCACTGATTGATTTAGCGAAATAAAATATTAAGCGAGCGCCTTACCCCAGTGCGACGCTACGCGACGCGGTTCAATATAACGAAAGCCGAGGTTAAAGTTTATAGAGTCGAGGTGCGGGCTTTTGTTTACATTTTAAAATTGCACTTTGCGATGCGGCCACGTCTCGCCGCGACCTTTCCATAACGCCAGCGCCGAGACACGTGCAAACAGTGTAACTGTCGAAAATATGACGACGTCGCTTTATATGTGTACCACGTAATACTTTACTACATATCATTATAGTTTTAAAACTAAACAGTTTTTTACATTTTTAACTTTAAACGTTGCAATATTTAGTGCCGTCTCCAGATTTAAAAGTCGAACAGTTATAACGTTAAGATTAAAAACATTATTAGCGACCTTCCTGGCAAGAAAATAGAGAATTTCAGTTCTAAAGGCGTACAGAGAGAATAAATCTGTTCATGACTGTATTTGTGAGTACACAATTAAGTTTATATTTTTAAAGCAATAAAAAGATGTACAAAATCACTAATACTGTATTACAAAGCATGTGTTAAAATTTTTAATCATATAAAATAAGACTATACTAAAGCTAAACACATGAGACACGTTTTAAATAAAGTTTAAAACGTATTCGTAGTAAATTTTACAACACGGTACAATTTCAAAGTATATATTGTTCAGTTCACCGCTCATTCTGCGAGCTGTTCCAAAACATTCTGTTAGTAAATATCAACCTTTTATCCTCTAAAAAGATCCGAAAGCGTTTTGCGTTCGAAAAGTTCACTCAATGTTTTAAAACACTTAGTTTAACTACAATGTAAAAATGCAGTGGAATGTACCTGAATCCTGTACAACATTATGTTTAGATTGTTGCAAAATGTTGAGGTTATGTAGCATTTTTTTTTACGAATATAACGTTACTTATGTTACAAGATAACGACTATTGCCGGAATCGAACATCACATATCCTAAATCACACTTTAAAAGATAGATTAATGTAAATGAAGACTTATTTTTCCGTTGTACGTTACTTCTTCAATTTGAAGTTTCAACAAGAGGTGAGGAGTTCGTTTAAAATTGCACGGGCCGCCTGTGTTCAGTCCGCAGGCTGTGTCAACAGGGCCGTGGAGTAGCATCATCTAGTTAGGTGTCGAACATTGTTCAGCAGTTGTTTTGTTAGTGTTGGTGCGGCCGCTTTGCTCGTAATCATGAACACTAGAAAATGTTCCAAGGATTACGGCCAGAAATAACGTTAACACTTTATTCCTAAACTATAATTGTACGATTAGAACGCGAATGAACGAATGATCTTAGAACGCGTACACCTTTGACTAAACTAACGCCCAACTACTCGATTTTTAGTTGTGCAACTAAACAGTTGAATGGGCTGCGAAACAATCGACAATCGCTCAATAGTAGTGCGATAGTTTAATAAATAATAAATAATTTAACAACTGCTAAATATTTTCTAATGTAAGTTGAATGGTCGCAATTTAGTATGTATTTATAGTTGAAATAATGTTCATTCATGCTGTCAACCGTATTACCAACATTGTTCTGATCGTGCTCTGTCCAAAATCCAGTCGTACTCAAACGTTTAAGCGCAAAATAATCCAGGACATTTTCATGTAACATTTATCCCTTTGCGTTTCATTGTAGCGCTTAAAGCTTTTTAAAATAATTTTCCCATTAAAAGCTTTTATTGAATACAAATCGGCATTCGTATTGTTCTATAATCGCCTTTTATTCCAATTTTACGCTTTGTTTCAACATTAATATCAAATATTATTCTTTTTTGTCGGATTACATGTTTTACACGAATTTGGCACAATATAGGTTTTACCTACTTTTGACCAATCATGGCGGAAGTTTTAATTATGATTCTAATATGAAAGCGTTAGTACAAGACGTGATTATTTTATCATAGAAAGAAAAAAACATCATCAATTGTTTGACGAAGCAATAGATTTGTTGCTGTAACATTACAAAAGGTAATAATGTAGGAGCGGCGAGATATCAGTAAATCCAAAGTCCCCCGCTACCACTATCTGTCGCCTTAAATTAGGGTAACTTCGAGTATTAATTACATTGTCTAATAGTACAAGACGCATCCCTAAATGTGTACGTTAACCTTTAATTCTGTTACTGGTATGCTTCATTTGTTTGTATTTTTTCTCATTGTGTTTTTAAGAGTATAGTTGTTAAGAATACGAGTATATCTTAGGTTGTTTTTCAACGTGAAACATTTAATAAACACTTTTTTTTTTATTTCTACTTTTGTTAATCTTTGTTCATTAGACAACATTATTTCAACGCACTGTCCTAATATAAATTAGTAATATACTAACCTTAATATAATTATAAAAATATGACGAATACTTTGCACGTTAATAAACAAAGTATATAAATAAATGTAATATTTCGATGTCGCGCTACTAAAGAGAATTAATTGAACTGCAATTCGTCACAACGCAATCTCATTTCACGATTATTGGAATTTCGTGAATGACCATTTCCTATCGAAAGATCAACGAATTAAAATGTTCAATATTTTATATTTCGTTTATTTTGTTACGGTATCGAGTAAAGTGCGGCTGCGGGTTAGTTAGAAGCGAGTCCATTTATCCGATAAGTTGTTTTACGAACTAATTGAACGTGTGCTTCAGAGCGGATACAAATCCGTTCTGTGTTTGTATTGTACCACTTTACCTGTTATCTCTCAACAAACTGGACTATTACGTGTCATTACGCGTGATCTTTGTAAACGTACTTATATAGTCAATCACATAAGTAATTAAGCCTAGTTTTAAGTAATTATTGGCAGCATTACAATCGGGAACTTTTGTTGTGATACTAGGAGATAATAGAATTAAATCACAATTGCTTTAACCCAAATTTAAGGAATAATGTCGTTTGAAATATACTAATTCTGACGAAGTGGCGACTAAAAGTACACATTCAGAGCTTTTTTCAGTGTAAAAAAACCTCTTAAAATGATAACTTCACAACAAAAGAACAATACAATTAAATTATTCCATCAGACTGGCAACGAATGAAATAGGAAATATTTAAAACATTTGTGCAATTCCCGGGAGCGGCATCTACGAACAAAAACTGAATGCATTCCGGCGTCAGCGTAATCCGAGCACCAGCAACAGAAGCACTGCGCTGTGAGCTATGTGCTTTTGCCCTCTTATAAATATTAAACTCAGCGAACTTGGGACCCGCAACAAAAACGTTTATCTGGTCTTCGTGGAAAAACCGCCAGAATTAGCAACAGGGGGTGGATTAAGGCGGACCGCACTTAATCCTTCCCTAAGAAGGCTTTGCTTAAACGAGTTCTAACGAGCTAAAGATAAAACAATTACCGGGGACGTGATTAAGAGATACGGAGGACACTTGTTACGTCTTACGATGACTCTGTCTTGCTCCTTTGACGGCCACTTTGCTGTGATTTTAGCTAACTCTTATTTATTCCATTCCCCGATTTCCCGAGGCGGAATTTGGAGCTCATTAGTTAATGGTCGGAACGAAACGAGCATTATTTATACCTTTTATTTATACACTGTTCTTCTTCAAAGAATTTGTATTTATCATTGTTTGGATGAATATCTAAATCTACGTAATATGTTTACTGTATTATATTCATAAAGCATATTCTAATATGACGTATGAAAAGAAATTATTTTCGACCAGACATAAGATATGAGAAAATTTTTATTGTGTTAAGTTAGTAATTATAAATCTTATGGCAGGTTTCCCAGCTTTTTTTAAACATTCCTTAGTGTTTTTGGTTCGATAACTTTATGAAATGCGTTTCCGAACTACCGAACTTAAGTATTACTCCTTTGAAACTTAGGTCAACCTAACACTATTGTGAAAAAATGATAGATAACTTCTTACATTTCTCATATGTAGATAATAATTAAACACCAAACTAAGCAAATATTTGATAGTTAAACGACTATCCTGAGAATATTAAATCGCGAGTAATCGCTATTAGTCGCTTGTGTATTGTAAATCAGTTCACCCCATAGTAGACTAATTAATAAATGCTTCAGTTATCTTAAACTTATTACGGAGCGTTAATAAATGTTACGTTAGAGACGTCATTCATTCTATAACTAAGTTAGCGCTAGTCGATAACTTATTACGGAAAAAGAACTAAGTTAAGTACCCCTACATAAATTATGCGACTAAGGAGTAAAAAAGTGGCGTAAATTTGTTTCACGTTATAAAATTAACCCTACTCTTATCTACGCAATTTATTTTCCAAAACTCAAATTGTTTAGGAGTAATAGATTATACACTCATTTGAATTTTTTAATGCACATTTAAGATCCTTTGCTCGGAGCAAAAGATATTAGAATTGTAAATTAATTACCGATTACGTCGCCACGCTTTTCGCCAGCAGTCAGTCACCGAATCGATTTGGGCGCGAGCCTACAAAACTAATTACGTATCGGAGCGATCTTCATCCACGCTTTCTTACGTGCTTTTCGTATTTCCATATAAGTTGAGCTATAAACGGGCCAATCTATTCACGTCTACACATCAGGGGTTCGCATTTGCATATAGAGCAGAAATTTATTAAATCTACAGCCAATATCCAGCTTTTAGACATTCAACTTTTACTTATTCTCTGCGGCTCGGGAATTTTTATAGTATTGCAAAAGAAAAAGCGATCGAAGGAGCTTTTTGATGTATTTGTTTTTTTAATATCACCTATTTTTCTTTAGGTGCTCTAGTGTGGTGTCATACGAATTTAATTATACTATCTATATATGCTTTTTGACTAAGGCCTAGTCACCCTAACTTAGATTAGACTCCGAGCCCCTCGGTGGGGACGTATAGTGAGGTGGTGATGATGATGATGACATATGCTTTAGTATCATACGTTAATTTATAATTTAAACTACGATATGTTTTTGGAAGTGCGTTTACATTTCAAAATCGTGTTACAGAAGATTGTATCCACGATAAAACACAATATCTGTACTTTATTACCGCACGTCCAACTTAGTTGTGAAAGTCTATTAAAATGTAAATTAAAAATTGTTGAATAAAATATGAATTATGGAAGCTGTAAATTGAATTGTCAAAAGCGCAATTAACCCACGTCTAAACTGCGTTAATTAATTGACGGAATATTCGTAATTGAAACTTTGGCACTCGAGCGTCGTTTTCGGGCAAATCATTCCATTAGATTACTCGTTTTACGTTATGGAAACGGTGACACTCACTTTAACTACGATATACTTGTTCTGGTATATCTGATATTGATATTAAAAATAAAATTACAAACACTATAAGTCTAAATTTAATTTGGGACATAATATCTGAAACGTAATTCCTTTAACGGTGGCATGTTTTCGAGTACAAAAAGCGTCTCACCTATGTTACATTCATTATAAAATATCGTGTACTTTTGGTGCCTGTGAACGAAAAGCATAAAGCTTGCAGGAACGGGTTGAGTGCTGTTGCATTTTAATTAATTCTCTTTTCTATCGCGATGTGGTGTTATCTGGCTCCCGCAGGCGTCGTGGACAAACAAATAGCTGTTACGCGACGGCATGTTACAATTTTCATACGGTCCCATTTTAATTTTTTCTTTGTAATTCATGTATTGACTATTGATCCTATATTGCTGTAAATAATATTCACTACTGTTAAATTAATTCTTTATATGGGATTTTTATCTTCAAGTGTTAAATACTGTATCGTTTAGAAACAAAAACATATAACGTCACCTTTACCTTTTTCAGTATCATCAGGCTTTTTTTTGTTTCACAGGCGCTGGACGGGCAGAACATCTACAATGGGTGCTGCACACTTCGCATCGACTACTCAAAGATGACTTGCCTCAACGTAAAATATAACAACGACAAGTCGCGGGACTATACCAACCCCACGCTGCCGTCGGGCGACGGTGACGCGCACCAGTTGTTGACCAGTGAGTTGACGCCACAGCGGGCCCGCCTCGCACTGGCCCTCGCATCCAGGATGAGTTAGTCCAACTAATGCCCATGCCTGGAAACTTTCTACACCAATCTAAGTTTCCCTCACGCTCCTATTAGCTCGATATTTCTCATTTAAACCTTCTAGTAAAGTCTAGTATTGTACCCTACAAGGTACTATGGGGTCGTTGGATTATCTATTGGTATTTTATAAATCACCTTACGATCTAATGAACTAATCTCGGCACCTGAAATTTCCTATTAACAATCTTAGATTACATTATACTGTGTAAAATTCGGGTTTAATATTTTGTTTTAAATCTCTGACTTTTTTTGTTAATTCATAAACTCTTTTGTAAGGATTAGCTTCCAAGGTTTTTTATATTGTTCCCTCTTTTATTTTATGATAATGTACAAAATATTGCCTTATTTCAAAATAAGGAGCTTATTTAATTTCTTGATCATCTCTTTGTTTCCTTGTTGCCGTCACGTTCAATGTTTGTTCATTTTCTTTCAAACCTCTGTAAGGTCTTGTATTTCTGAAATTTTTATCGTTCAATAATCATCAATATTGTAAATTGTAAACATTTTGATTGTATTTTCTTAAATAATCCTCGTATTGATTCTCATATGAACATATTTTCATAATATTTTCCGAATATTATTTCCACTTTTATTGTAAGGTAATTGAGTTTTATATTTCTTTTTATTGCACTTTTATAACCTACGCAAGTTGATATTAAAACCAAGAGCTGAACCCGTTAAGGTACGTAGTAAAATAAATCTCCAACATAAAATCACACAAGAGAACATTATTTCGAACTATGTGTCTGCGTTTGTAACTTCGCGTCGGCTCTTTTCTTGTTTATTATTCATAATCAATTTTAAATGTTTCCGCAGTGACTAATAACTTTTCATAAATCCTTACTGCGCCGTAGAGGATTGTAATATATGAGGATTATTCCGACAATGCCTATTTGTTGCTCGCATTACGTGATACCGCTTTAATATTTTAGATGTCGAGCAAAACATAATCTACATCGGGCTGAGTGTTTTTGTGTCATGCGGGCTTTAGTTTCAGCGATGTGATTAACAATTACATTTAGGTCGCGCTTTAATATTACAAATTCTGTTTCAGGTGGTGGTGTTTTGGCTCCGCCGTTTTTGGGATTGGGATCCGGTCTGGCGTCACCGTACGGCGTGGGCGTGGGCGGTGTGGGCCTGCCAGCATTCGGCGCCCTCACTCTGACACCGGCGTCGCCCGCCCTGCGCGCTCTCGCCGCCCCGCCGATGCCCCTAGCCACCGTTCTCCTAGTCTCTAACCTCAACGAAGAGGTACGTGTATCAATACATGTTTTATCCTCGCCCGTCAATCAAATGTTAACCATCAGGGATCATAATACAATTCAGTAGCGAACACTCGATCGATACATTAGCACGTCAATTCCAAATATGAAGATTGACGCAACTCAAATGTGATTTTGTTTAAAATTTCCCTCAACATAGAATAGTAAACACATAAAGTTGAGAAAAGTGTATCAGATCAGTAATTATACTTACGTTGTCTATAAAGTAAATCATAACTCTAACACAATAGCCGGTAACGTGCACTAAGACACATTTAATTTGGGATTTCCATGAGCCGACACGAACTAATTGATGCCAACTAATACAGAACGTTACTGGCTGTTGCACTTATATATTCTACTCGAAATCCTTGATAAAATAAGTTGCTAATTTATTTATAGATATGATGTCAGATATCTTTTACGACTATTTATAATACTATCTCTTTCTCTCTCCTATTGTTTTAGATGGTCACGCCTGACGCTCTCTTTACCCTTTTCGGTACGTGTGCACATACATTCCGTATTTTATATTAAAACATTAATATTGCTCCCGAGCCCTTGTCGCCTGGAAGACAAATTGTCAGCTAACATTCTCCACTTCTGTACTGATAACCGCATCCGATTACTTTGCGATCGAAGCTTTGCTTGTTAACACTATCACTCTAAACGCTTTATTAACTCGTTTGACAATTTGTGTTTCAGACGCGCTAGTTATAGATAAGTAAGTTTCTATCCACTGGTCTATGTTTTTATTTAGATGCCGTTGATACGCCATGTATTTACGACAAAATTACCTTGTCCTTTAGGCACTTTACGACGCATAAGCCTGATGTAATGGATAGTTTTGGCGGCGCCCCTTAGTATAGAACGTAGAATTTATGATTGTGTACTTTGGGAATGTATTTATGAGAGAAGATACATAATGAATGATGTGGTAACTATACTAATTGGCACATTCACACCGTAGAAGAAAGAAGTTTGTTCCCGTTATGTAGAACTCCCGCTTAACACTTCCGGCCGGACCGAGGCCTTCCGCTGGTAACCTCTACAGCATTAATCGGAAGCTTATACGTGACCAGATTAGAACTTGAAATTGTTTTCTTCTTGTATTCATTTCCAATCTATCCCGCTTCACGACTTATGTATTTAAATAAACAATACTTAATACATAATTAACGTGAAGTCGTGTGCTTAATACAACCTCAATAACCTAAGTAGGACTCGGATATGCAAATATTTCGCTTCGGTCGTCCATTTCGTGTAATGAGAACAATTGTTTGTAGCAAATGTTTGTTCAAATTTAATTATAACGTACATTCAGTATATAAAATGCACAACCGAGGTTCACTGTCTCTCCCGAACTAAGTATACAGTAGTATGAAAGCATTGCTTAGTTTCTGACGTATATTTTTATATGTAGGCGTGTATGGCGATGTGCAGCGAGTGAAGATCCTCTACAACAAAAAAGATTCAGCCCTAATTCAAATGGCGGAACCGCATCAAGCTCATTTGGGTATGTATTATTGTCGACTTTATTACATTGATGTAAGGTTCATATTACAAGATATATTTAATAAAAGGTATGTTTTTCGTTTAGAATTATGAGCGACATGTCTTTCTCTAGCCGCCTGCATTATGTTTTGTGTCAAGTAGTAAATCTGAGTAATGCATGTTTATAATGATAATACATTTTCACTTTTTGATATAGTCGTATAGAGAATGTAATGATATATCACAATTTGTAAGTCTTGTAAATAGTACGTGAAGTATTCTTATCGACTTTTCTCTCAATTGACAAAAGTTAAATCAAGTTGATTATTTATATTCGAAGATTCATAAATTAACGAAATGTATTTAATATATTTTTATGGACTTAGAAATATAACAGAGAAATAATGAGCAATTTAGGGTGTAATGTCGTTAAGTTTGTAGCGGCCGTAATGTACGAGTCTCGGGTTTAAATCGTCATCATTAGTTCGCTACAGAATAATTATTTATGTCGCGAAGCTTTCCCGCTAGCAACGGCCGAAATATGTTGCTGTTTTTGCCTAATGTTTTTAAAACAATTATTAATATTTAGGGAAATAGTCGTAACTAACGATTTAAATTTTTTATCGATATACAAAAAATATTGAGTTATTTTATTGTTTCGTTATTCATTAAACGACGTCAATAATGAACTAGTCTCCGAAGATGACCATAAATGTCTTGTCGAGACACTTGAATTAGCTGGAGCCTACTACATCGAGAATATTTGTTTTTGAATCTTGTATGTCGTTATATTATCAGTTATTGATAAGATGTGGTATAATTTAACAGCGATGACGCACATGGACAAGTTGCGAGTGTTCGGGAAGTCGATGCGCGTCATGCTCAGCAAGCACCAGACGGTGCAGCTGCCTAAAGAAGGTCAGCCAGACGCCGGACTCACCAGGTATGTGCTCTGTGGAAAGTGTCGATTAAGGGAATCCAACTAACTTATCAGACGCACTGGTGTTTATATTTTGTATTTAATTATCTACGCATTGATTTTCAGAGATTACTCGCAAAGCCCGCTGCATAGATTCAAGAAGCCGGGCAGCAAAAACTACCAGAACATCTACCCGCCGAGCGCCACACTGCATCTCTCCAACATTCCGTGAGTTATTATTCATTTGGACAGTTATCATTAGGCGAGCGGAGCGGAGTTATGACGTGTACGTTTGTCCGCAGAGCGACCGTGTCCGAGGAAGATATTAAGGAGGCGTTCACCAAGCGCGGCTTCGCGATCAAAGCGTTCAAGTTCTTCCCGTAAGTGTTTTATTTCAACTGACAATGTCGGTTTATCACTTTACTAGTGCTCAATTTATTTAAAAGATCCATGTTCTAAAAATGCCATTTCAAATAATAACCGTTACATTCAATGAAGACTGAATGTATGTTGAAATAATTTCAAAGATCAAGTTTTTGATACCTAAACGCCTAAATTGTAAAAAAGTAAAATGCTTTGGTAAAGTTTAAATCCATGATGGTCGGTTATTAAACGTAAAATGTTGCCAAAACTGAAAATTATATTTTTAATTGTTTCGTTGGTTCATGTCACTGACCTCTATAAATGGATAGGCTGTAAACCATGGTCTAGATGATGTTTGCGGTTAGTCGCGATGGAGAGTTTTCGAACTAATAATTGTGGAAGACTTAACTGTCATTGACATCAAAAGTCGCGTTTAAATCGTAAAGAAAAGCTATAATTTCTAAACAATCGCATACGTTCCGGTATCACGGCTCACCATGAACGGGGTTACAGGTGATGGAGACCACAGATTAAATAATCCCAAACGTCGTAAGGAAGAAAGAATTGGATGTTTTTTTTAATCATGAGAAAAATGGATCTATCCAACTAACGTATTGTCATATCTTTAAAAAACGGGTACATTTTTGTACCAATGTTTCGTCAATAGAAACTAACGGTTAGGTGACACAATCGTTCAATGAGCACGACTTGTAAAACCGTTTAAAGACTGCAGGTGCAATCCGATCGTGATTGATTTACTTTCCTTGCAATTTAAATTTTCGATTGCTTGAATTGTATTGTTTTATTTCAATTTTCATCGAAGTTTATTGTTCGAAATAAAAAAAAAACTATCAAAATTTTGGTAATATAATCTATGGTCTTAAAGTCATGTCGATGTGTCAAATTATTTTGACGAATAATAAATAATCTTTGTTCAATTAGTCAAAGAATACAAATTGGACTAATACCTTCTTAGAGGCATATATTCAGCGTAAAATTTCTTACTGTTTTTTTGATAATATAAATATTATTTGATATAAACGAGGGTTAAGAAAAAAGCCGGAATGTTAAGCGTTTTTTACAAAACGATCAAGATTATTACGTCTTATGATAATAAATTATCAAATGAGAATCAGTTTAAATTCGTTAAGAGTTTTAATAACACAATTAATCTTTCTATTATTTCTTCGCTACTGAAAGGTTTCATCATTTCTGTAATCACCTCGTTTACGAGATGACAATCATTGATCTCTCTTTTCTATGTAATAGTTAGTTAGATATTTAGTTTTTAATAGTTTGTTTTAATTTGTAATTTTGTGATTTACCGATGCTGCGGGCGGGCCGATGTAAAAAATTCTTTCACCATTAAAAAGATACATTCTAACTGACTAATCTATACTAATATCATAAATAGGAAAGATTTGTATTATTGTCTTTGGATTTTTGTCACCTTTGACTAAACTATTACACTACTGTTGTGCGATTGTCGATTGTTTCGCAGCCAATTCAACTGTTTAGTTAGAAATAGAAGAAAAAGAATTAAAACAATTGCAACTAAACATCGAGTCATATACCTCCAAGCTTATAGGAATCAAAGCGAGATTACACAGTTGTGCGATAGTTTAGTTTTAGGTGTGCGCACGCTCTTCACTTTAAACACTTTAGCGAATTTAGACTTCAGATCATCATACTCCATGAACATTACCCCAACAGGAGGGAAAAAAGAAAAAGTACGTAAATGTATTGTACAAATTTGCTGACCGAATCATAATTTTTATAGAAGGGATCAAAGTATAATAAATATGAGATTGATGTTTAATAATTTTTTCTTTCATAAATTACGAAGATAAAAAACTCAGTGAGTCGGTACAGAAGGTTTGTATCAAATTCTAACAATATACGGTAACAAAATTTGGAAAAAGCATTTGTTTTTTAATTAAAAATAAAGCCTGGATAGCAGTTAATATTTAAATATCGTCGGTGGCTGAGTGGTTTGACCACTTGACTTGTAATCTACAGGTCTTGGATTCGAATCTAAATGAATGTTGAATGTTTTTGTGTTGCGCACTGTGACTTGTGCTTTCAATGGTTGGCTGTGGGATGGATTAAGAGTT
>JAOCNA010000029.1:6003059-6013564 GCA_026546675.1 Papilio helenus | reverse complement strand
AGAGGTGGTCAACGACGCCCATGGACATCCGCAACACCAGAGGAACTACAGATGCGTTGCCGGCCTTTGAGGAAATTATACGCTCGCTTCTTGAAGGACCCTAAGTCGTACTGGTTTGGAATATAATATATATACGAAATAATTTATCAAAACAAATCGATATTCGTTACAAAGAGTTTGTAGAAAGAAATAGCGTAAGTAAAACAAAAACAACAGACTTAGTCCCTAGAGTAAAGACAAAGTTTAGTACTTTTTATTGTTGGAAATATAGTGCTCAAGACTTTCGAATGAAAAAATTACAAAGTCGAACTAAGTTATCCAGTTTATGTAAGCGCTCGATGTAAAAGAATTTGTTAGTAGAGAAAAATATGGAAAACCATGTTTTTATTTAAATACACTTACATAAAAATTACAAAAACAAAAATCTAATGTCTTTAATCTAACTAATATTATATATGTTCGATGGATGGATGGATGTCATAGTTTGTAGCCTAAAAGGCTCAACGGATGTGGATGAAATTTGGCACAGTAGAGAATAGTCTGGAAGAACATATAAGCTATAAGTACTTTTGTTATTTTTATTCCACGCGCACTGAGTCGCGAGCAAAAGCTAGTGTTTAAACATTTCTCCAGTAGATCCCGTAATTATACGGAAATTAGACGTTACTAGCAATATTAGAATTATCTAGATGATTTAGTAGGTAAATCTAGACGACTAGAGGTGTGATGGTAACAGGCATTAATAGGGTAAATAGATTCATTAAGAGCTCAGCCTTGTTATCGCATTTGAAAAGGAATTGGTTATCGTAGAGTTTAATTGTCATCGATGTTTTTTTATAGTTCATTACCTGTAGAAACTTTTTTACTGTAAGAAAAGCAATATCGAATTATCAACTAAAATAGTGATTTTAGTTTAGTTTAGTAGTATGAGTAGTGACTCGTAGTATTAACTCGAGGTTATGCTAACGTAAGAAACAATACAGATGTTTAATACTTTTAAAACCGTTACATTAAAAATCCCTTAAAAAGTAACATTTAAAGATTCATGGGGTCGTTTTTAATGAATTGGAAAGTGTCCAAACGTTTTTGGCAGTAATAGCACTGCTCTCATTATTAATACTTATAACATTTATGATGTTTCGTGTATGAAAACTGAAAATCTTTTATTAAATTCTTAACTAACAATCTCTGAGTTGTTTTTTTTTTCATTCGTCTCACCTCACAGACGACAGCACTGTCTTTGAAATATAACAAGGATGAGGTGCAAAACGCACTCGACACTCGAACCGATAGCATCTTTAATCTTGGCACCTTTTTAAGCGGTTTATAAATAGAGAGCCGGGAACGCTTTGTGAGATGAAATGAGACCAGCGGAAGATAAGAATCTTGAGTGTGCTACGAGCTGCGAGCGTGCGGTAAGCCGCGTGCCTGTCAACATCTAAGATCTATTGCGCTTTTCATTATAGAGGGAGCCGGAGATAAACGTTTTTGTTACGTAATATACGACAATGAAAAGCTATTCTTCGAATGAATATTTCAATTCTTAAACTACTACAGTTACAGTTAAGTACTTAATAATTATTAACGGATATCATTTAAAAAAAATCATGTACAAATGAATGCATTAACATTTACAATTCAATTAAAATTTTAATTAATTGACACACTCAGAATGATTTGATGGTTAGTGTAGATTAACATACTTAAATTCGCAATTCTTAATATCGCAAAATATCGGCAATGCATCTGTTTCTCTAGGTTTGCGCTTGCTTGCCCTCTGGTCTAAAAAAAAACTAAGAGGCTTCTAAGAGCTTAATAATCTGAGTGAGATCGGTTCGTTTAAAAATCACTACAACGAAAAGTTTTCTTACCCGACAAAGTTTACACAGACGTATTGTTACAACTGTAGTCTGAGCTTTATACAATATCCTGTTGCGAGTAATTAGTACTCGGATAACATCTACTAATTACAAAGAACGGGTATCGAGTTGTCTGCAATTTCAGGCCGTTGTCTTATTAAGGTTTTTTTCTTTGCTTATCTGTTTACAAATCTTTAGAGCGCCACAATCCTTTGACTAAACTATCGCACAACTGTTTAGTCGTGCGTTGATTCCTATAAGCTTCTATGGATGTGCGCGCACTACTCGATTTTTAGTTGTGAAACTAAACAGTTGAACTGGCTACGAAATAATCTACAATAGATTAGTCTTTCTAATTTTTTAAATTGATTTTGAGGGATTTTTACTGAAAGGTAACTGAAGTATGCAGTAGTTTAGCCTATTTTTTTTATCCTGCGTTTACGAAGTCGCGTGCGGCTGGTATGTTATATATCACGCGAACTTAGGCGAATTCGAATCTTTACAAATCAAATTCAACTCTTTAAAAACATAATGCAAATATTATTTAGTTAGTGTAATGTTTAGGTCGTTAAAAATTACTTCACCTTGAAAACTAGACCATTTACAATCAGGATAAAATGAAACAATAATAAATTTGAATAAACGTTTATTTTGTAAAGTAATAACTAAGATACGTAGCAATAAATTTGCCCGGGTCTCACCTGTCAAACATTTACCTTCCATACGTACCATAACATACCGGCTTCAGTCAGTCGTCCTGCGCCCGAGCCACTTCCAAAATACAAGATAACATAGAAACTTCACGTGTACACTAATTAAGAAAACTGTGCACTTTATACATGCGAGTGATTCAGCGGGAGGATACTAACAATTTACAATACTTGTATTTGAGACAACGGTACTAACGAAAGTCAAACATAACCTATTCGTTATCGCTTGAATTTTTTTTATTATCAAATTAACATGGAAACATTCAAATATGATTCAACAAGGAAAATCAGTTAAATTTTAAATTATATTTAAACAAAAATTTCAAAATCACTCTAATTATTTCAAAAGTTATTTAAAAAATAACACTAATAAATAAATCAATATATATATATCTTTAAACTGTCGTGGTTTTTACAAATATAAAGTTCGTACCAATCGTGGTAAGAAACCCGTATCCTACGAACATTATATTTAAAAAATCAAGGTTTTATCTTTTGAGCGAATTTTTAAAAATTTCAAACCATTCCAAATAGGCTAATGCCTGGTTTACCTTAAGTCAGTACACTAGGACAGTAGAACTGGACTGTCATGGACCGATTGGACCCACTAGATAGTGTTTACAGTTGACCAGTTATGATAGCGCTGATTTTAAGTTACTGTCCTACTGTACTGGCTTAATGTAAACCGGGCAAACGGCCGGACTATAGGAAATTTCCTTGAAGATACTAGATTTGGTGTTAGTCCTTACAATAAGCCATAATGGCGGTAACTACATCACTACAGCATCAGGAGATATTTACTACACGTATTATTTAAATCATCTAAAAACAATTTATCTTTGTATAACTCCAGCTTTATTTAAAACTAATAATATCTCAAATGTAATATCGTCATACGAGTTTTTAAATAATTTCGATACGCTACAAATTTTCACGACATTCATTTAATGTCTATTGGACATTAATAAATCAAGCATTTTTATGTTTTAAATTCTACAAGTGTATTAAATAGCCAACCTGAACATTTTTCAGACTAGCAGAAACATAATTAAAACTCTTATATGACAATGTTTTATGTCTACAACAGTTTATTAATTCTGTATTTACAAAAAAACAACGCTAGCAACATAAACATTAAGTCTAAGGTGACTACGAACGGAATTGGTCTAAGAATTAAATAAACGCTACGTATCACGTATTATGCTACAATTAAATAAATAAATAATTTTTTATCTAATCTACCTAAACGTGAAGAGAATTGTTGCAAAATACTGACAGTAACATTTAAAAAATACAAAAAAAACGTAAATATATCGCCAGTGGAGGAACGTGTTTTAAATAAAATTTTCATTTAGAAAATTTTCAACAGCGAACGATGCGATATCGAAACATTTCGGTTGAAGGTAACCATTATAGTAACAAAATCGGCTTATTTAGTGAAAAAGTGTTCGATGGCGGTGGTTTATCTATTGTGTATAATTTCGAGGTTTTTTTTCGTTTAAAGTACGCAGAACTCGTCGAGTAGATTCTTGAGCTCCTTGTTGTGAGCGGCCTTGGAGCCGGTGGCGGGCGACGCGGCCGTGGCGCGACCGTTGTAGCTGAAATAACGTACAAACTAAATTAATATCCATTTTAATACTAGTTTTCGCCCGTGACTCCATCCGCGTGGAATGAAAAAAAATGGTTTAGTAGCCTATGTATTTTTCAGAAGTACATGCCAAATTTCATGCAGATCCATTCAGCCGCTTTCTAACAAACATCCATCCATCTGAACTTTCGCATTTATATAATAACATTACTAAGATAAATCATTGATTGGTTCTACAAAATACTGTAAAGAGATATCTGACAAGTCTGATAACGGGTCCCATATAAGTAAACAGCGTACATATCGAAATAGGTAGGGATCGCGTCAGATTGTAAAACTCTTTTTCGAATATTTTCCATAAAAAAAACAAAATGGTGCAAAAATAAAAATATAATAATAAAAAATCACAGCCAGCCCCATATTACGAAAAGCGACAGAACATAAAAGCGTGAATAATAAACCATAAGTCGCTATGTATCTCACCTAATACATCTGGGCACCGAGTGCGAGGTGCCGTCAGAGAGAGGGGCTGGCTGAGACTGCCCCAGCAGTTGGCTTAACCAACTGCCCCCAGATTGGGACTTTGCCCTGCAACATATTGCCAATCAGATAAACCCACATCATATTTGGATTTAATACATTTCCCGGATTTTATATTTGTTTTCAGAACTCTATCGTATTTATTGTGAAACCAGCTTTCACCCGCGACTCCGTCCGTGTGAAATTAATTAAAACGGTTAAGTAGCCTATGTGTTCTTTCAGACTGTACATATATGCCAAATTTCTTCCAGATCAATTCAGCCTTTTAAGCTACAAATTCTAACAAACATCCATACATCCATCCCTCCCAACTTTAGCATTTATAATATTAAGTAAGATGTCAATTCACGAATGTTAAAACAACTGTGACACTTGTAGAACGATTATCTCAGTGTCAAAAGTGGATGTTTGTATTGCAGTTGTCAGATTTGTATGGTAGGTGTATGTATGTACTGTGTGAGGGGTGGGCGGTGTTGTACCTGATCTGCTTGTGGTTCTGCAGCATGGTGCGGAAGCGCGGCTCGACGTAGCTCCAGGAGCCCATGTTCTTGTGCTCCTCCTGGCTCCACACCAGCTGCGCGTTCGGGTACTTCGCCACCTCCGCCTTGATCAGGTCGTACGGGAACGGGGAGATCTGTTCCACTCTGCACAAATAACACATACGTAATTATTAAAAAAACTACGTCATTGTTTAAGCAATGCAATGAACTTGCTGTTTTACTGTAACTGTAATAAACTTAAGTTATTACATACTAGCGGTTGCACGCGACTTCGTGTGCGTTAAATTAAAAAATAACAAAAACATGAATTTTTGAGATCAGTTCAGTAGTATTTGAGTTATTTAAATACATACAAAAATACAAAACTTTCCTCTTTAAAATATTAATATGGACTAACTTTTGCCCACGCCATGTTCTTCCAGACTATTTTACATCTGTGCAAAAATTCATACATACATCCACACTTTTGCATTTACAATAGAAACTGACGCTTTATGTATATCTAACCATATGTATATAGGCCACGCATCTGTAGTTCCTCTGGTGTTGCGGATATCCATGGACGTCGTTGACGTTTACCCCCTTTTATTATAAAAAAATGTAACCTGGCAATAGCGATGTCCTTGTCCAGTCCGCGCTCGCGGCGCTCCTTCAGGAGGTCGTAGTAGACGCGGCCGGAGCAGAAGGCCAGCTTGCGCACGTTCTGCGGGTTCTGCGCCGCAGGACCCTCCTCCGGGATCACTCTGATAACATCAAACCAATTTAATTACAGTTAAAACAATGTAGCCTATGTGTTCTACCAGACTATCCTCTACATCTATACCAAATTTCATCCAGATCAGCTCAGCCGTTTAGGCTACAATTACAACAAACATCCATCCATCTATCTAATCTTTCGCATTTATAACATTAGTATGATTATTACTGTCTATTCAAGTAAAAATATCTGACATTTTATGTTTCATAGGCTCAATTTGTAGCTAATAAAATTTAACTTTACATTCTAATTTAAGAATTCAATCTATTTTGTTTATTTTCTTATTTTAGCAGATTTGTTTATTAAGTCAATATTTAATTATGTTTAAAAAAGGCTTGGCGATAGGTTTATGGCCGGTCGTAAAAATTAAGCCACTAATTAGTAATATCATTTTAAACCCGCTACGGACGGTCAGTTCTAACAATTTTAACTGGACACTACAATAGCTCTATTAAAATTGTGCGTGTGTAGACCAATCTTTAACTATACATTCATGCTTAGTACTTTTCTAGTCGTCACCACGGAACGTTCGAGACCTATAAGTAATATTAGTGTCGAGTCTGTTTGTTTTAAAGTAATTAACAAGCATTGCTAATATAGACATTCGTCTATATTTTTAAAAAGTCATTTGTCGAAATGTCCAACAATAAGTAGTGTCATCTATCCATATCCGGTTCATGGAAGATCAGTATATGCCGAGTGGCTTATTACATAAATAAAGTAAATAAGATAGTGTAGTGACCTCTTGAAGGCGGTGCCGTCGTTCATGTCGTCGAAGGAGGACTTGCACTCGGGGTGTCGCAGCAGCGACTTGGGCGTCATCAGTATGAGCGGCTTGCGGAAGGGCAGCGCGATCTGCCGCCGCAGGATGTGGAAGTACGACGCCGGAGTCGAGCAGTTCGCCACTATCCAGTTGCTGTCGTGCAGCTGACGAACTGCACATACAAATAAACATCATTTATATAAAAAAAATTGATATATTAGTTATATGTAATTTTGAGTTTTGAATAAATATATCACTCAATAATTCAGTTACAATTAATAAGGGGAACGCAGTAATGCCACGCCGAGGTGAACTTCATTGTGTATTTAAAAATGAACTTTATTTCAAAAGTGTTAAATTGTACTTTACAATTCACTTCATAATAAATTAATATTATTATCTTCGTAATATTGTTTACAGCTATAATGACTTGACCCCAATTGGTCCTAATAGTGATATAACTGTAATCTTAATCCACACTTATGTAATTAGAGTATTAATAGCGTTTTATGACAGTCTTAAGTGCTAATGATATGATAAATTTGTTTACATTGATAAAAGCCACAAAACTATTAATATATACTCTGTATAATGGAAAATAGTATGTTTGTAGTGTTAATAAGAAAATCGGGCAACACTAGATTATCGGCATAGACGTCCTATCCCTTTGACAGCTGTCAATGTCATTCACGAATAATTTAGAATAGCGCGTAATTCTGGTGTTAGTGGTCTGAGTGTTTAAGTTAATTACGTTGTTTCAATTTTATCAATGCCTTGGTTTATGTTACCTTCATAGTCTGGGCTCTCCGGCGGCATGTAGTCAGGGTCGTCGGAGCTCATCTGCAGGAAGCGCTCCAGGCGGGCCGACGAGTGCTCCGGTCCCTAACAATATTGTTCATGGTTGATAACAATAAGATTTCTAAACTTATAAATTACTAGCTATGGTGGGCGACACGGTAAGAACGAATAAAAAATCATGTTTGTACATGGTGGGATTCGAACCCAAGACCTGTAGATTACAAGTCAAGTGGTCAAACCCCTGAGCCATCGATGCTCTTTACTTATTACTAATATTATAAAATGCGAAAATTTAGATGGATGGATGTTTGTTAGAGTTTGTAGCCTAAAGCTGAACGGATCTCGATGTTATTTGGGTTACATGTAGAGTATAGTTTATAATCTATAAAAAAAAAAAAAAAAGATAAATTCCAGATTAAAATCGATACGAACACTTAAGTCAGCACATTGACCGTGTCAAGTGGCCGCTTATTACGAACTCAACCTAATTTCTATGTTAACAGGGTCCATTTCAAGGCTACGGCAGACGATGATTATGCAGACTTCACTTGTGAAGCAAGACACGAGGCATTGCAGAGAGATGTCCCTATGCGAAGTACTGTGCAACTTAGCGTACTATGTAAGTAACATGAATTAATAATAAATAGTTTTAAGTTAGTAAACTTAGGCTAAATACTTATGTCTACAAAAAATTGTGTATTTCGTGGCACGAGCCTAACACAATGCGTTTACATGCTAGTAAAATGTTAAGAAGATGTCAACGAGTCTACTTAACTGTCAAATCAACTATCTTTTTAAGAAAATGATGGGAAGGTGATGTATTATATAAACATAGGACTCTAGCACACACAATCTTCAGACGAAACGCGAATTTACTTCTACTTCAAGACTATATTTGTGGTCGTGGTATAGCTGTCGAACCGACTCATTCGTCAAAAGATGTTAGAATCTCATCACTAGCTCACTACACATCCCCACCAAGGGGCTCGGAGCCTTAAATTACTAGCTTTCGCCCGCGACTCCGTCCGCGCGGAATTAAAAAAAACAATAGCGAGTAGCCTATGTGTTCTTCCAGACTATCCTCAACGTCTATGGCAAATTTTATCGAGATCCGTTCAGCCGTTTAGGCTACAAACTCTAGCAAACATCCATCCTTCTAAACTTTCGCATTTATAATATTAGTAAGATTGTATTAAACTAGATATAGAGATGACAATCTCAGATGTCATTAGAAAGACGTAAATTTATGTTATAATCTAATGTTAGTTTATATAACATTTGCATAATTATATGCGATTTTTTTTTATATCAGAATCAATGTCATATTCATATCTCTGTTCACCTTGGATTCCTACATTTTTGAATGTACCATAATAATGAAATTTAAAAAAAATATATGCAACACATTAATCACAATACAGTCATCGTATCAAAAATTTTCGAAGGCCTCGGACCCAAGTTAGGGATGACTAGGTCATAGTCAACGTGTCACGTGTCATAGTCAAGTGAACCAGTCACTGTAGGTTGACTTCACACATATCTATGAATTTCTTCGCCGATATAAGGAGCATCACAATGTTTTTCTTCAGCGTTAAGACGGAACGCATCTGTGGTTCCGCTGGTGTTGCGGATGTCCATGGGCGTCGTTGACCACCTCCGTGTTTCCGCCGTTGCCCCCTTTTAGTATAAAAAAATTCGGTTTAAAAGTTTGGATGGATGTTGACGGATCTCGACGAAATTAAGCACAGATATACAACAATATAATAATCTGGCAGAACACACGTTACTAAGTTTTTTTAATTCCCCGCAGACAAAGTCACGGACGAAAGCTATTTATTAAATAAAGTAATTTTTAAGATTAATTATTTACTTAAAGTAAACAGAGTTTGTTATATTTAGTCAGTGACATTGACTTATACAGGAAAAAGCGAGTTAAAACAACTATAGTTACATTTTAAAAACCGTTTCTTTAAGTAACAAAGATTTTGACGTCGAGTTTAAAATTAAGAAATAAAATATAATTACGACTTATTCTGGGTCGATGACCGCACTGTGAACCCACAATGAATGCATTTTAAAAGATCACAATCATTTAACGTGATTTATAATTAAGTTATCTAAGTAGACAACTTGAAAAAACTTCGTAATATAATCAATTATGAATGTATAAACAGTTTACAATCTAGTTGTCGACGACTTCGTCCATGTAGATAAATATTTAAAAAAAAAAGGTTTCTTAATTTGTAATGAAAAGTTATTCGAGTGCAGAATAGACATTTCTCCATACAAACTTTCTCGTATAATCCATCTATTTATCTCCATGTAAACTTTAAAAAAATAATAAAACCCCTTCTCAATTCACACCTACCAATTACCAGAAAAAAATCAATTATCTAACACTATACGAAGTTATATCTAACCGTTGACATCAGCGAGTTTTTTTTATATTCATTGTTAGATTGACTGCCGTTTTATGTTAAATAACGAATAATTATAAGTTTTATCGTGTAAAGTAAAGTTACGGCTGATAACAAAACCGGTAACGTCTTAACATCTGTTGTAACTCGTTTTAATTGATTTCCCTTTACCTTCCTATTACGCACCTTACTGATCGCATTAAGTGTGAAATGATACACTTCGTAACATTACCGCTTAACATCAGTAGACAGTACTCACTTTAAGAGCTCGCGTACAACTTTGACTAAAGTATCGCACAATTGTTTAGCCTCGCTTTGATTTCTAAGACCTACGGAAACGCGTTTACTTCTCGATTTTTAGTTGTGCAAAAAAACAGTTGAATTGGCTGCGAAACAATCGACAATCGAACAACAGTTGTGCGATTGTTTACACAATGGTGTGCGCCCGCTCTAATAGTACAATTTAATCTGCCTCGCAGTTAGATTTTTAAAAGATATGTGCAACAAATATAGGTTCGAGAAGTCGTTATATGACCTCATAAAAGGTCTGCGAAACCATAAGGGAACAGAAGA
>JAOCNA010000029.1:5979999-5998766 GCA_026546675.1 Papilio helenus | reverse complement strand
GCGGGGGAAAAATTTCCCCATGACTTTTGCGCATGTGCACTCGAAGTGCACAGTTAGTAGAGAATTTTTCCGAACACATTTTACATTGATTACTATTGATCCATGATTCCACCGTAATTGGCTTCTTCAATTCGCCACATTTGGCTACATTTTGAACGTGTTTCCTTAAAGAACCCCTCCGCACAAACCCCTGGCCACACTGTTCACAGTGGTGGGCGTGGTTGCTTTTTGATGGGGGAAAAATCTCCCCATGACTTTCGCGCATGTGCATTCGAAAAGCACATTTTGCAATAAACTCGTTTGAACAAATCTCACATTGAAATTTTGGAACTAATTCCAATGAAGTTTCACATGATTGGCTTGAATTGATTATTTTCAAATGTTTCTTCTTTAAAAATTCACCCTTTTTTGCCACCCTCCTAACATGCATTCGCCAACTTTCTTCCAGTGCAAACCCTTGGCCACACTGTTGACAAGTGTAGTTGTTGTTGTTGTTGTTGCATTTTAAAAATGGAAAAATTTTCCCATGACTATCACGCATGTGCATTCGATACGCACATTCGGTGATAAATTCTTTTGAACAATTTGAACATTTTCGAGACAAAATAGATGCTGCAGTGGTGAGTGAAACGCAAGCATTGGTTTCTTGTGGTGTAGCAATTTCACATGTTGCTAAATCTGATACGTATAGACGATAATTAAAAAAAACTTATTGAAAAATTGGTTATAACATTCACAAAATATTTTTCGGTTCGTCAATCTACACAGCTAATGTTAAGTAATTCATCTTTCCTGTCTGTGGGATATAAAAAGAAAACTTTATGATAAAAATATAAGCAACTTACGTCATCTTCAGCCTCGAGTCCAGCGAACTGAGTGAACAACTGGTGGAGAGGTTTGCGGCACACGTTGGCCAACACGTTCAGACGACCTGTAACAAACACCATTCATACAAATATACTAAATATTTATACACGATTCTCGGAATTAATTAAATTATACAAGACTAGCTGTTGCTCGCGACTTCGTCCGCGTAAAAATAAACAATAATGAATAATATAGCCTATAACTAATAAGGTTACATAAACAGACATAAAATATTGATGTTATAATACTAGTAGATCTGGATACCTTACACACTGCAAACATTGCAAATATTCTTACCTCTATGTGGCATGCCCATAATGATAGACTCAACTCCCAGCTTTGTGGATACATCGATGACCTGCTTCATTGCGGGAATAAGGATCTCGCATCCCTCGAGACCGAAACGTTTCTCTGAAGACCATTTCTTCGCCAGGAAGTTCTCGAAACTGGAAGAAATTATATTCTCATTACACTTGCAAGTGATAGTGTAAGTAGGGTTAAATTGTAGCACAATATAAATAGTTTTATGGTAAAGAGAAAGTTGGTGAACAAGCCAAAAACAACGTGCCAAAAATTTAATGAACCATTTGCCAGGTCGGCTTTAAAATTCATCGAGAAAACAATTGACGTTTCATTTTAAGCAACAAATACTACGTTATAAGAAAGTAGTTCTCAAAGATGGAATATTGAACATTGCCTTTTAAATTAAAAATAATTGTGGCAGATCGCTTTTCGTCCTTTTTAATACAATGACGCTCAACTTTTATACAATGTTTTTAATATTGAAAAACCTAAAATTATGTACAAATGAAAAATTCGTAAGATCCATAATGATTTTAATGGATGGGTATGTAAATTTATTGCTCGTGTACTACTCAATATATCTATACTAATAAAAGAGGAAAGATTTGTATTTTCGTATTTTTAGATTTTTATATGTATTGAAATAACTCAAAAACTACTGGACCGATTTCAAAAATTCTTGCTCTGTTATCACTGAGTAACATAGACTATGTTTTTACTATATTTTTTAATTTCACGCGGGCGAAGTCGCGAGCAACAGCTAGTCATTAAGGGGAAACCTTCTGTTAAAAAATTATTACAATTAGGTTTGCTTTTTATAAAGTAACAATGACACACTATACTCAATTTGTTATCAATCTACGGAATAATTACCATGAAGGGCGTAGCATTAAGCAAAAACAAAGGTGAAGTAAAAAATGTTTTTACAACAAAACAAACATTACGATAATCAAGTTGATAAATAACTTCAATCCAATATTACGTTATTTTATTACAAAAAGTTGTTTGTTTTTTAATTTAACATTCTTATTAACCTTTCCAACTACACTAAAGGAAAAATTGTTGTAATAAAAATATACTTGTATTCAAGATGACGTCATATTTGTAAATGTCATTAGACTAACAACGTCAGCATATTTTAAACAATAGCCAAATTATACACGTAACTTAAGTTTTAGAGTGGTACTTAAAAAATATTACGTAACAATTTTTCCTAACGTTACGATAAACCACATTGGGATTCCCCACAAGAATACCCAGCGTGTTGAAATTACAAGAACCAATTATATTCACCATTAAAATATTTATTTATTTGTGTTTCATTGTGTCGTAGAATCACTTTAAATAGTTAACTTTAATGTGTTTTACTGTAAATTATGATACTGTCACTGTTAAACCATTGTCTTCACCTTAAACCACATTTCATAGATAGCCAGTCGTATCGGGCTAGTGTTACAAACTAAACAAACACTATAATATTATCCAAACAACATAAAGACGCTAAACTATTAGCGTCACTTATCTAATCTGAAAGGGAAACAATAGTTTTGGCGACAGCTGATGTGTCTATCAGCTAACCGTGACATTGTCAAATACGAAAATCTGATCAACTATATCTAATCTATATAAACCAATGTCACAAATAACCGATAAAAAAATTTAGAATTGATAAAATAGCTTCTTATATTTGAACAGTCAACAATTGGAACCGAGGATTGGTGAACCTATAATATTCTATAACAATGTGATTTTCCAATCAAACAGTATAAAGAGAACCATTACCCTGTAGATCTGGTGAGACGGGCGAGGATCAAACGCTTCTGGTCGGGGCTCATCTTGGTGACATTTGGCGGCTCCATGCGTTGTCGGATCCAGTTGCATTGCTCCAACGAGTTGATGAACATAAACTCGATACCAATGTTGTTGCAATAAGCTTCCTCTAGACGGTTCAGGATTTCCCTGAGACAATAAAAAAACATACATAAACATTTATTACCGACACATATATAGTCTAGGACATAAACAATGCAGGGCTGCTAATATGCATAAAAACAAACAAAAGTTAACTAGGAGCACATGAGTCAACAGTGGTGTATTACCCAAACCGATTTAAACCGGCTCATTTTCAAGCGACCATACCCAGTCCATTACTGGATATTGTCCGTTTGTGTATGACCCACAAAGACATTGCCGTGCTCCAGTCAAAACAACACGATACAAGAATCTGGGATATCATATGAGACAAAAATATCTGACATTGACACCGACTCGTTAAGCTTTACGGTAAACAAGATAACATTAAATGTGCGTCGTTCTTCGTGCTTTGAGAAAACAATCAATTTTGTCGTTTATTTCTCTGGCGTCCTCGGCACATTTGAGTAGATTGATATCTTATCCACTTTCACACACAACATGACAACATTCTAACATTATCTTATATTGTTATTGCGTCTATCTCACTAGGAAATTTAAATTATCCTCAAAACTTGTTGAAATTAATAATCGTAATCGAGCAGCAGCTTTTCTCAGTAAACTGTGAACACTTACCTAAGTGGCAAAGCCTTTTCTTTTTCACCGATAAAAGTAGTCGAAGGGAGTTTAAAAACTCTGTCCATGTCGGCTTCATCTAAAATATAAAGTGTCTTATAAGAGTATGAAGACCTCAGTAGATGAACACCATAAGAAAATAAGAACATCAAAATGCAGCAAAAAAAAGACAAGCACATAAAAAGCGGCAAGATCGAAAAGTACATGTATCATATCCCTTTACTAGCATACGAGATGAGAATTCATGATAATCTAAAAATAAACCACTATCAAATATACCTTAAAAACTATAAACACAACCCTTGTACAATTTGACATCCATTACAAATAATATATCCACATTATACGTAATTGTTCCCGTCCAAAGTCCACTTGTGTGAAAACAAAAAGGAGCCATGATAAAGATTGAGGCGATTGACGAAACAATTCTCTGGCCGTGGCCCAAGATCGGCCGAGAAACTTCTTGTCAAGGCCGGCGCCTGTTAAAACCGTACCTCGTCCATAACATACAAATATACATATATGATTGATATACGGTATGAACCCATACAAATAATATTTCAATACTAGATTTAACATGCTTTAGAAATTAATTGATGTAAAATGTTGACTCATGCACGAAATTGAGATATAAATATGTTACCACATGATGATGTCATGCAATACGTAGAAATATATGAATACAGAAATATATACACAGTTAATGGCGTGCGAGCCCAGGGTTTTGTGCAATACGTCACTATACTCTGTAGTTATGGCGTCGTTGTAAATTAAAAAAAAGAAAAGTAATGCAACAAAAACAAATAATCAAGGCTGCCAACGATTTTTTAGATCCACAATTCTATCACAATACGACAATTACAACAAACATCATATACGTGTTGGAATAAGGAAAATCTCGGAACGTAATAAGGTTCAATTGATCACTTGTAGCCTATTCAACCTAACGACATTTAATATTACTAACTTTAAAATGAATCTTTGTGGAGTACAAGTAATCGTGTCTTTTGTTATGATGTTATTTGTCGCTAATCAAGTCTATCTATATCTCATATTCAATGACTGTCAATGTGTTATTAGAGAGGATTTTTTCAAAATGAACACATTCAGATCATATTCTATGCGGAAAACATAGAAAGTCTTTCTTGTTGCCTATTGTTAACTATGTTAAGTCGTTTATCTTACTAAGGATAATTTCTTGTAAATTGTGATACTAATGTTTTAACTGGCAGCCTTATTATTTAGGACATGTCTAGGAGAGCCATAACTACACGTGGTGTCCGAGCGGCCGGGGTTGTCGCTTCTTACCAAACCTGTAGCTGTTGTGTATCACCTCCCGCGGATTTTTATCGGCCAATTCGTGGTTTGCTATTTCCAATGGGTCGAGTTTCGCTATATGATGTCCTCGGATCTGTTGTTTTTTAGTTTATACTTAGTATGCGGAAGAAAACTAAAATCGTGTTACGTGTTATACTTTCAAGAATAGAAAAACAAGCGTAAATAAAATACAAAGAAAAAATATTAATGTCTCGCATTTTAATTTTCTGATTATTGTACAAACACCGCGTTTAGTCAGATCAGAATAATATACAATACACTGTTACACGCGCAGTAATCCAATACAAGTATAAAGAAAGTACCATAAAATAAACCCAAGAATTTTATCACATTAATACAAACTTCGTAATATCAATGTATGAGTGTTTGTCTGTAAACCGTATTGTGTAGTGTAAAATGATTGTCAACGTATACCTTACATATTTTTATATATTAAACTATGAATATAATTGCAATGTTAGCCACAGAAATACATAAATAATTAGTTACTAATATGCATATTGGTTACTGTTAAGGGGAAGAAATTATTTTTATTTTTTACATTCCTATCAATAGTGTACACGACCGAACTATAACTAAGGTAAAAAAATAACCGGCTTAAATACAAAAAGCACTGGAGTGATCACAACATAATAGACCCTAAAAAAAAGTGATAAGAAAATCTCGAACTACTTCGAAATAAAATTTTGTATCGATTCTTAGATTTAAAATATCTATTCTAGGGTATATTATATTGTGAATGTTATAAGTGCAATTAAAATATGATTATCATACCTTTATCAATCACTGAGAATATACATTTTACTCAACCGTATATTAAAAATCAAATTGAAAACACGATCTAGATATTCCCTATTAACCTTTTTTCACTAGTAAAGGAATATGATTAATTTAGCGTTAGTAAAAATAAATCATACATATATACAAGCGAAATTAAATAACAATTATATTGATTAGAAATTTATGAACTCTATATTCTAATGAATTTGTTACTTTAAAAACAGGTAATATTTATTTAGTTAGATGTCAATAATGACCGTATATTTCAAAAAGCTAGTCTCAAATTTAACATCAATTAGTATTTAGTTACATGTAAAGTTTTATTTAATTGTGTATTTTGATAGAAAAATAATTTACAGTCAAATTTAAACAATTTTACTGTCCGATATTTAAAAAATTGCTTATTCATAAACAAAATTTTCCCAAGCACCATTCGATGGGTACAGTGATTTACTATCTAATCTACGACCAAACACCAAAAGGAAGCTGTACTATAAACTACCAACAGCAGTGACAAACGACCTCCGAAATCTTCATACGAAACATCTCACATTCCGAGAAAAGTAACTTGTGCATCCAAAGCCAATGCCAACCAATTTAGAAGAAAAGGATATTAAAAAAAATATACCAAACAAAAGAATTACACTTTGCTTTTACAACCAAATTCAAACCAACTGTTGTATCATTTTTTTTAATTAGTAATCGCCATCGTAAGTCAATGTTATAACAGATATTTTGTAATTTTTAATTTAACCCTGAAAATAGCCAAGTAACAAATACTAAGAATTGAAAAACTCCAATCGTACCCGATATTCCGAATATAGTACAATTTTGAAATAGCCTATTATAACCCTGAAAGGCAATAGGTGTTTGGGTCATACCGAATCGCACGTGTTGTCTAATGACGGCCTCGGTGGCGAAGGCGCGTAGGCCGCCGTGCCACTCGCCGCTCGAGACCGGGTCCCCGGTGACGATGCCCAGGGGATCGAGTCGCGCCACCAGGTGGCCCCGAGACTGAATCGCGGGAACAATCCAAAAGATTTACCCAAAACTCAACAAACCGCCAATTGCAACTGTTCTTTTTATCGACAACAGTAACACTGCTGACTTTAGTTTTTTATAATCCGGCAACAGTCAACACGCCTTGGCGACTTACCCTTATGTTAGTAAGAAAAAGTATATTTTAAATAATAGGCATATAGGTTTGTTATTTCATAAACTTGGGTAAAATTAGTGACTAAACTTGTAATTAATTAAAAATAATACAAATAGATAAAGGAAAGAAATACAGCGTGAGAGTTGAGACTAGCAATTTTTCAAATCGGTCCGTTAGTTTCGAATCTCGTATGAATAATGAAAGTACTTTAATGCGATGTCTCAAAGTGATGCGTTTATGATTTACGAATAACTCGATTAACAGCTACGCTACTTTGAACATCTACTGCAAACAAATTAGTTCAATTCTTATTCCAATATTATCACATACATGCGCAGTCTCAGACACCCGTTTGTTTCCCAATAATGATTTATGAAGCTCTCAATAGGGCATTCCAGTAACACGAGTACAATACTTGATATAACGTTATTGAATGTTAATACAAAATGTATGCAATAATATCGTTTTTATTAAAACGCAACACGCGACACGCAACGCAACAGTGAAAGGTCAGTACAACATCGGAATGCGTCATCACCGTACAAACTTTAGGACAAAAATAGCTTCATTTGTAAATTATTTATCTCCGAGACTTCTTCACTTTCCCTTGGATAATCAATTCTACTGAGGAAACAATGTACTATTAAAAGATGTATTGTCAAATTTGTTAACTGATATTAATCTGATTTTGCTTGTTACAATTTACTATTGTTTGACTAACTAATGACTAAAGTAGAACGAACACTGCAGCAGTAATAAATTAAAATGTCAGGAGATCGCTATATCGAGGGTGGCGACGGCATTTCACAGATATCTCGGTCAGTCGATACGGTGACGACGCAAACCTTTGGGGCGTTATCAAACGATTGTACTCGTCTCATCTCTTGGTCGAGGTTCCGATGGTTCCGCGTACCGAAATTGAAATATTTCCTCATGATGAGCTCGGAGCTTGGGGCGCGCATGCCCAGTTCGGGCAGGTTGGCCGTGGTGATGCCGAGGGGGTCCACGTCCGCCGCCAAGTGACCGCGAGCCTGCCACGTACCCCCCACCACATCGTTTACCCACAACTATCTTACTGTACGACCAGGCGACTGATACACCCGCTTACAATCAACTATCCACGTGATAAACATAGACCTAATACTGATGAAATAGTCCGAGTCCAAGACAAAATAAAGTCCTGACCTGACTATTAAGAATATAAAATCCCAGTATGCAAACTCGATTGATTCAGTCTATTGTAGCTAGAATATATGTGACGCATCTGGTGACCAAAACCAGTTCCAACTACAGCTACTGCTTTCAATTTAGTATGCACAAGGAAATAAGTTTTTACTTTAGATTTCCTTAAATACTCAACTTCTTTTCCAATTAATTCTGAACAAAAGATTTTATTTATTAAAGAGCTCCAGAAAACAAATATTTAAGAACAAAAATTACATTCTTCTGGTCATTTCTGATACTAATTATTTAGACATGTTCCATATCATTGAAAATTAAAGGGTAAATAACTATAGAAAGATAACCGATTTACAAATTTATTGTACCAAATTCTACTACGCTGGTTTACTTCGTAAGGGATGTGTCGCCGGGTCGCACAGCAATCAAATCTAATATAATAAAAACAATGCAATGCCAAATAATACTAACGTGTTATTTTCGGCCTTAATCCCTATCCCCAATGTCGTAATTATACCCATAACCGAAACTCCTTTAATAAACTTGTAGTTATTATGAAAATTTAACTTGAGTATTAGGTCGATAGTACAAGTACGACATTGAGTTCATATCTCAACGAACGAGACAGTACGACACTTCATCCTTTTCACACCCTTTGTTATAAACTGCATCACTAAATAGTAAATACATATAACCAATATTCCATTTAGCACATAAATGTGCACCTCGACATTGTCCGTGCAAGTCGCCAAATACATGATGTTAGCTATTTCATATGTTCCATTGTAAAAATGCCATTAAACTTCGATTACCAATACCCTAATATAGACAATTATTATATTTTATTATATTTTTTGTAATATTTAGTTATAACATAATTTTAAAGTAAATAAATTATTTAAGGAGAAATTAACTTAAATAGGGAGGGGAAACTTATACTTGTTATTAATATCTTTTAGCGACTTTTTACAGCTTTTAATGAATTGAATAATTTAGATTAAAAACAAGTACACAAAATAAATCTAGCTGTATCTAGACCATAAATATCGATGGTGTATAATTACAATGACTGACTCCATTAGCTAAACGGGGAGGAGACTAAAGAAACTGTGCAAAAAATAATAAATTGTATAGCGAGTTTTCGTGTAAGTATAAAATGGTAAAGTTTTCACCTGGTAGCTTCTGATGATCGCCTGCACCGCCAAGTGGTCGTCGATGATCTTTTCATTGATGGGAGAACCTAAGGAAAAATTACATTACTTAAAACTATCAACATATAAGATTCTCTCGTCTTTATAGTCAACCATTTTTGTCGAAAAACGCATTATATGACTGTTCATATTAGGTCCACCTATTTGTTATGTCATCGTGTCAAAAGACAATAATACAGACTATTATCAACCCTACATCTGGAAATTCATATAAGATTATAATTGAATAATTCGATTGGTGAAAATCGATATTACCTGATGCGATGGAAGGCATACCGGCGGAGGCGGGAACGAGTGACGTGAGTGGCACCTCATTCTTGGCGTAGGGCGCTAAGTTGGGCGGCGGGGTGTACGCGACGCCGGGCTGCGCGCCCGCGGTCGCATTGCGGAAGAACGCGTCCCAAGACTATGCACCATATAATAAAATGACTCAACATTACGTAGTATTACGTAAAGAAACTAACGTACATAACAAATATACTACGATGTTGCGACAAGATAACACAGACAATATTTCAATAATTAAGAATATTTTTATGTATTACGCTTCTAGCAGTATCTTATAATAGTATTCTTAAGATCCTAAATTCGATTCCATTTAAGTAAAAAAAAACTTTTACTCACATAAAAAACTTTAGCGAAGGATTTTCACAAACACAATTTCGTGTATTATATTTAAAAAAACTAATTAAATTTTCATACGGGGAACCCCAAACATGACTAGACAAATGTATAATACCGAGCAATCATGATTGTAATATTTACCAATGTTACGTCTTTTGGATTATCATTTATCAATTATTATCAGTCTTTTATTGACGTTATCAAACAATACGGAATAAACACTTTCGAGAATTTCTCCTTAAAACAACTTTGCCATATATCGGAAACATTAGCTAGCAGATGAATAAAGGAACTTTAATTCATACCGATTTCTGTATAATAATTAACTCTCATTTGTTACAAAATTATAGCTATTATGACAAAGGTGATTTCTATTCTAAGTGGGAAGGAAATTTAATTCTTCTACAATATTGAGACAAGGCACAATCGTCCTTGGCTTTGCACTCTCGTCATGAGGCGACACAATGTCATCATGTGGACGAACTTGTTAGCGGATTAGCACCGCAACCACAAGCGAGCAGGCGCAGGTAATAACTGGATACTGTTAGCACGCCAGCAAATTAACCTTGCACGATTTAACAATTTCGTTTTCTTAAATTTTATTTGTCACCTTAATATTGATATTATGATTTAAATTTATAAAAATATTCTTATTATGAATTATTCTCCTAATTCATAAGAATTATACAGACTTACTTGTCATAACTAATTCCTATAATTTTATTCATACTAAAACTGGTTACATCACTAGTAAAAGACAAATGAATAACATCACACAATATTTGAACTGAAACAATAGGCGTTAATTAACGAAGAATGTGAAAATCGATGAATGTTCTTAAAATAAGTAGAGGCTTCATAATTTAAATGAATTGTTATAATTGCACCTCTACCACAATTATAAATATTCAATAACATTAAAAATATATAAACGACCTTGTTAGTTATAAACCCATTATAGATAACAGTTATCTTAGATTTAAAATCTAGAAAATAACACTGACTAGAAGTAATTTGAAGGGGTCAGAAGTACAAAAGCCTCCACTATTTACAATTGAGACAAAAGTGGAACAATACAGAAATACCCTAAAATTCGGAAACCACTCCCTTTAAAAGTGAAAGTAGATAATAAAATTTTATTACATAATTGAAACAAACACAACAGTAATTAAATTCTATTACATAAGCAATTAAATAGGTTATCTATTAATACATTCATGTTGTTATTAAATAGGTCTAGACAATAACGAGACATTAAATAATTTCATATTGATATGTCTACATAACTAGCTTTTGATATAAGAACCATTACCAGAGGAACTGAGAGAGAATGTTCCCTAACGGTTATGGAGTTCTCTTTTATTAATTTGTACTTATACAAAAGACATACAAGAAGCCAAGAAATGATGTATTAAATTTTTAGAATTCATAGTATTCTAGACTATAATTTTTGAACATCCTGTACATTGCTTCATATAGATAAAATTACAACTCACCGCATGCACAGAGTTGGGATCTGAGAGCCATGCATTGTACATAGTCTCAACATAGGCGGAGCTGGAACCATTCAGGAACGGTTCTGCTGCTGTGGAACTCTTCAGCCTTTGGGCATTTACTGTTACAGCAGCACTCTGTATACAAACAATTTACATTAATGTTATATAACTGTATGTTTCACCATCCAAACACTTGTATACAAATGTTGTCAGCTCTTTCATTTCCTTTCACAAAATAGAGACAACATACAACTGTCATAGCAGTAGAGTTCAACGGTAATATAGACAATATTAAAAAAACAATTATTGCACCACTCAAAGATAATTTGTTATCAATTTAGGGGGCTTGGCTCTGGAAAGTTAATATGAGAAGAGATAATGGTTTAAATGTTTTTATTATAATAATAACAAACATGAATTGCAGTTTCTCCTCTTTCTACAAAATAACATGTTCCAGCCTCCATCAAGAATTATCATACTAGTTAGCCATAGCCATAGTTCTTACTAATACTATAAATGCAAAAGTTTGGATGGACATTTAGTATCTTAAAACAGATTTACAGATCTTGATTAAATATGGCACAGATGTAGAACATAGTCTGGAAGTCTATTTATGATTTAAAATCAATAAAAAGTAATGTTTAAACACTATAATTAAGAGAATATTAATTTAGATGCACCCTGTACTTTAAGCAATATTACGGTTAAAACTCACCTGTGGTTTGTTTAAAAGCCATGATGCAAATCTCTCCCCGTTGCCTAATTTGTTAGATGTTTGAAGCACTATTCTTGCACGATGCATGTTTGTTTTTGTCTACGGACTTTTGACTAAAATGGATCTGTAGACAAAATTGATGTTTTAAATTCTATATCAAAAGTCAATGAGAACATTACTTTGACATTATGTAACAAAAAACTAGATAAGGTCCAACATTGAAAAGACTGTGGATTCCTCCGTCAACTAAGGAAAACCATCTTAAATAACTAATATCACAATACACTGCTGAGTTTTCCCCAAAAAAACACTTTTAAACTTATAGACACAAATGCCTCTTAAACCTGTAACATTTAACATTTTTTGATTCAATAATGAAAAATTAATATACTATATGAAGTAAAACATATTTATAAAAACAAAAATGTTCAGAGTTCATATCTTGTACAATTAAACAGACATAATTGAAATTAAACTATCTTTTCAGTATATTAAAAGATCTATTTCGGTAAAAACTGAAAAACTTGTTACATCTAGATATTACTAATTTACAGCCGATTACTGAAACGTTATTTAAATATATAACAGCGTCTTCAATAAGACCACGCTTAAACTACAAATTCCTTACAAATTTTGACATCTATCAGATTGTAAGCGACGCTTACGAAGCGAAGAATTCGTTTCAGTATTTGGCTGTTAAATCTTCTATGAAACACTTTAACAATTGAAAATAGGCATTTGTCATTTCTGTATACTCCTCTGAATGAACTTCAATTACATACATTACTAGACCAGTAAATCACAAATGTATGGAGATTTATAAAAAAAGTTAAACCAATAACATGTAAGTTAGTAGTAGTATTAAGGTAAAAGTAGAAATAATTAAAACAGTCGAATCTTTCTTAAGACATTATTGCTATTATTTGTAGTTCTTAGTATCGAAATGTTGGGAAAAATGCGGCTTCGCTTCCGTCGGGAAAAGTAAAGGTTACCTATGGGCGTCGCTACGAGAGGTGGTTGATGATGTTGGTTAGTTGGTTGCCGTAAAAACCTTATTGAATAGCCTATATGCTAGATCTGTGTTAAATTTCTGTCGACTTTCTGGAGATACCCTGTAACAAATCTATCCATAACTTTCGCGTTTGTAATATTACTAAAAGTAAGATAAAAGGATAGCATACTTATACAATAAATAAACTGTAACTAAAAAAAAATAATAAATACACAGGAAAAGATTCCATTTGTCATTGACATACTCGTATAATGCATTTTAGGTGATATTAAATGCCCTTATAAATGCACGTTTAAACAATAAATAATAAATGCGAAAGTTTAGATGGATGGATGGATGTTTGTTAAAGTTTGTAGTCTAAATGGCTGAACGGATTTCGATGAAATATGGTATAGATGTAGAGGATAGTCAGGAAGAACACATAGGGTACCCACTTTTGTTATTTTAATTCCACGTGGACGGAGTCGCGTGCGAAAGCTAGTGATTTTATATTGTGATCATATGTTAAATTTCAAATTAAAAATATAAACTAACCATTCAGTAGCAAAACATAATCTTGAATAGTAGAGTCGAACAGGAAGTTAATTTTAAATGTTATTTACCGACCATCCATTATCTACAAGACATTCAGAATGTGAAATATTTAGGTTATGTAGTGAACAACACAATTTATCCAACACTGAAAATAAATTGAGCACATCTTACATTCGGAAAGAATTTTATTAAGAGATGTACGAGGAAAGAAACGCAAGGCCATCGTGGACATTGAGTGACGGATAACGACCCAGGGGAGCTGAAGATTGGGTCGTTTTGACGTCACAACGCGTCCGCTGTGGGAAATAACAAAAATGTTGAGCTCGAATGAAACAAACGAATCTCAGCTTATATGATGTAGTGTCGGATGTTATTCTAGTTCTCTTCTAAGATTGTCTTCTGTCTACGGGGGATGAGACCTATGGTAAAGGGAAACACCCTGTCATAATATACCCCCTTGATTCTTAGGTAGTTAGCAATCTGTAATTCTTTTAATCTATGCAGATATCTTGAAATTCGGTCACCGTTTTTTGCTATCTACTATTAAAATAAATAAACAAGTATATGCGCATACAATATACATTAAATAATATATTCCAATGATTCATTATTGAGAAAGAAAGGGCACTATTATGTCGCAGCCAGACGTAACTGGCCAATTAAGATATCAACAAAGAAGAAAATCGGCCATAGACTAGAGAGATCGAGACGCGAAACAAACACACATTGTGGCTGTACTTGTTTCAAATACGTAAACAAAAAACATAGGCTTGTAACACAGTATGTTGAAAGCGAATCGGAACTATACCCAACCTATGATAATGTTTAGTGCGAAATTCACTCAGGAAACTGGTTGATTAACGTAAATCGATGTGCTACAGTTTCGCTTTTTGGTGTCGTAGTTGTGTGTTGCAGGTTTTATATTTGTTGCGGACACTATGATGTCATATAATGATAACTCCGCCGAATTATCCTAACTTCGCATATCGTTGTTGTGTGCGTAGGTCATGTCCATTTGATATTTTTTTCAATTGTAAACGTAGAATTAACAATGTAGAGACACCTGAATCTATATATTAATGTATTTCTAAATTAAATAAAACTTAATAACTAACACCATGTACAGCACGGATTGAAGGCTACGCCGCGTAGCGTGACGATCGTAGCAACAAGGTAAGCCTACAATCTAAGCTTATAGCTACGACCTTTCTAACCAGTAATTTCAAACAATAAATTTTCCAATTCTGCTTTTTTAAAAATAGTTTAGTATTAACTAGATAATTTTCTAGAATTCTTGAATTGTTCTAATATTTAATGATGTCCTTATTAAAACCTTTCTAAAAGAAGTAATAAAGGAATTATCTAGAATGATTCAGAACATTTCTTGTTTACCACAGTGAGTAATGATTCATTGTGTTTACTGATTCACGACGAAATGAATCTCTCAATTATTGTATTATTTGTATGGTCAATGGTCCTTATAAAAGTTCTGTCTTATTTTCCTTATTATAAGACTAAGTTTCGCCCGCCACTCCTTTCGCGTGGAATAATTGGAAACAAAAGTAGTAAGCCTAGTAAGCCTGTCCTACCAAACTATTCTCTACACTTGTGCCAAATTTCGTTCAAATCCGTTTCAAAACTCTAACGAACAAGCATCTATCTAAACTTTCGCAATTATAACATTAGTGAGATAAGATAATTTTACTGGTTTCTTGTAGTTTTTCTGTCCATAGATTAAACTTTTAAATGTACGTTCTTAAAAATATCCCTTGGTGCAATCTTTACGCCGCCACCACATGGATTTGTGACAATACTATGTTTAAAAAATTAGGACAACAACAGACTTTTTATGTTTTTTTCGGTATAAGTTTTTAATCATAGCATAGCTTAGGAACCGTTACATTTATGTACGATTTAAGTATATAGCCACATGTTACGTAATTGTATCATTGGTCACCTTATATACTACCGAAAGGTTTGAGCCTGGTTGAGGGTGGAGGATTAGTTAACCACGAACGCTCAAGACGTTTTTGTTATTGGTTACATAAATCTTACTTCATATGTGCACATTGCATCACAAAATTTCCTTCATCTTGAACAGAAGTATCCAATTTCTTTAAATCTTTCTTTATTCAAGTAGCAACTGAAAATAAATGCACAGAATTCGAAACGAATGCATCGCTTATTCAGTAACGAAAATATAAAAAAACACTAAATGTAAAACAACTTAATTGTACAATAACCAGATATTTCTTCTGGGTTATAGCTCCGCTCAATTGTAAACAGCCGACGACAGATATGTACACACACTGTCAAATGATTGTTCATAAATTACGATCGGTAAGATTTTTTAAATAGTTTAACAGAAGAAATTACTTCATACAGGTTACAGGTGGGTGTTGACCTTCGGAGTTGGATGAACCAACTTGTTATTTATAAACTAACACCTGAGGCCGGTACAAAATGTATTTTTTTGTTATATTTGGAATTCTCGAGATCTATGACATCTGTTAAAATTATATACAAACGATGGGATATTTCATGACAGTCATTGAACTGAAATCTATCCCTTTTCGCAGTTTCAGTAGTCATTACGGCCCGCATGCGTAAGGCGATAGTTACTCTTTCTTGCCACGCTTGACAACTGAAACCACGCATGAGGTTTCCTTTACATCATCTCCCCTACTTTATCCTACTCTCATAGGGTCGGCGCACCGGCTTTTTGTTTTTTACATAATGATCCGTCATCTCAATCATCACTCCCTTCTTCATCATGTCACCTTTCACGCAATCCATCCATCTTTTTCTAGGTCTACCTCTACCGGTGTACCCCTCCACGCTTGCTTTACATCGACCGATTTTCAAGTCCTTACCCTGTATGCCTGGACTCCCCGCTTATACAACGATCTAGTTATAGACTAAGTAACTGTGCCCTTAAGTTGATCCAAACGACACATGGTTTCTGAATTTTATCCAAACTGGTCTAGTAGTTTCGGACTTCTATCACAAAACGTGACAAGGTTTTTTTGTAATTATCAAATACATTAACAAAAAACACTAATTAACTATTCCATTGAACTTTTGCACTAATTCAGTTTTTTCTTCTTTTCAGATGTCAGCGGGGGATCTACGACAATTGATCACTTCTTAAGTGTCAAACATCTTACTTAATTAGTCTTCACACATGTTAAAACTGCGTTCATTATTAATCCAAAATTAAGAATATGTTCATTTTAAAATGATTAAACAACGTTTTAGATATTGCATTTGTCAAATATTGGCGGGAAATATAACCTAATTATTTATAATCTGTAATAAAAATCATCAGTTGTCATTAAATAATTCTATGAATGCGTGATTCGGAAAAAACTTTCAACACATTGTGTGTAAATTTAGATACACTGCACGTGTACAAGAAGTATTTTTGGCACATGTCAACTTTTTTTCGGCCACTGCAATGAACGTGAATTATATTCAACAATTTGGCAAGACTTTGTTGAACTATAAAACAACAATTTACTCTTGCACACTTCCCTAGGTGATAGTTTTATGTGTCGAATAGTCGTTTCGTTGCACGCAAAAGAAGCATTTATTAACGAGTTCATAGATAATATATTCCTAGAATAACAAGGCTTAGGTTTACCGGTTTTGAGGTATTTTAAATTTACCTATTTTAGTAACATCCATGGTATGTATGAAAGATTGTTTGTATGTGGGAAATATAGTGCTTTAAGTGGCGGCTTACAGTTGCTTTATTTCCAAAGGGAGAAAGATGATGGATATGATTATATCGTGTTGATATTGAAATAGTGAAATTTAAAATACTTTATTATTTAAACGTACAAATAGTAATTATTTATAAGTAAATCTGATAGTATTACAATGGCGATAATGTTGCAAATTGACCGTTTTTTATTAAACCATAATATTTTCAATGATTTTGAGGTTATGATGCTACGTAATTTGCGTGCGGTGTTACGCATTTTTTCGCCGAATCGTTCGCGAAATCGCTATCAGTTCGTGAATAAATGTCGTTTAGTATATTTAGGTCAAGGTCACGCGTCTACGCACTTCCCTATAGCAACTAGTAACTAGCGTTATATTTGAACTTGGTATGCGCAACATTTTGTTTTGTTTTTATTATTTTAAACTCGTGTTTGTAATTTATTTTACATCTAAAATTGAATCTGGCTCTATATTGTTGTTCTTAATTTAAATTACGTGTTGTTTTAAATATTTTTAAATGTGTGTTTGATTAATTTACAGGATAAAGCGTTTAAAATTAAATCTGGCTCTACATTTATACTATTGTATTTTGTGTTTTTTTAATTACTATTCTTTATTTAAAATCATTGTTGTGCATTTGTTTTTTTTTGCATTCAGATACGCGACGGCACAGTCACTTCAAAGGTCTTAAAGTGATCAACTTCAGGTTCACCAGTAAAGTACTCCAGAATGAGGTAGACGAGGCGTTCCTCAACATCCACGTTCAGGAGTTGGAGCAGAGGCTGAATGTGACCTTGGGGCCGGAAGAATTTTTCTCAATAGGATTACAAGTGAATAGGGTGACGAGGAACAGTCAGGGTAGCAAGGCTTCCGTGCCATACACGGAGAGCTCGATAAAGATGTCCAGAAAAGAACTGAAGATCGGAAGATGGGTGAAGCTGAACGTGACCACTATGGTGGCGGAATTCTTCAGGCTGCCGAGGGAGAACCTAGCGATAGTTGTGAGAGTACAAGACTCGAAGAATAGGATGAGCTTAGTTGTACCACATCCGAGCTCTGAATCAAATAATGCTTTGGTAAGTTATCCAATAGTTTTATTTGTTTATTCTAGTGTCGATCCGCGGCGGCTTTGTCATTTGATACAAAAAAAATCTTGATGTTATTATGTGAAAGTATATTGTGTATAAGTTACATTTAATTGGTTAATCTATATCTATACTAATATTATAAAGAGGAAAGATTTGTATTTTTGTATGTATTGAAATAACTCAAAAACTAC
>JAOCNA010000029.1:5957028-5975068 GCA_026546675.1 Papilio helenus | reverse complement strand
GCGAAAGTTTAGATGGATGTTTGTTAGAGTTTGTAGCCTAAACTGCTGTACGGATCTCAATGAAATTTGGCATAGATCTAGATATTACATAAATTCTATTTTTCACACAAATGAAAAAAAAATGTGCAAAGTTTTTTTGTAGATTAAGATTGTGTTGTTAAAAATGTTATAATATGCAAGAGTCAAAATTATAATTGTATGAAATGGAGCATAAAGTCTCCTGTTTTTTTTCTTTTTTTATTGAATAAAATAACACAGTAACAAAACAATGTATAGACAATGAAAACGTTTCAGCATTATAAAATTAATAAACAACTTTTGTTCTCTTTTTAACATATATATATATTTTTAAATTTACATTTACAATTTGCTAAACCCTTATAATTTCATTTCACAATAATAAATAATCTATTATTTAACTTAAGAAGGTAGACACAATAAAAATTGTATTATACACTTAGCTTATCCTATGGCATGTTACAATATAGCTAAATGCAATTTTTCTTTAGGCGAAAAGGATTAAGTTAGGTACATGCCACAATTTATTTATTTTTGGTAGCTATTTTTTTAGCCTTATTAAAAAAAACTACACAATTGAGCACATGTAGTCTTTAACAATATAGAAAATAAAATCACAACATATTTAGGAATTGAAAATAGTGTTACAGTATAATTTATACAAAAATATTTAGTAGCTATTAATTACTGAATAGAATAGAAAAACGAGTAGGTGAATAGAAAACTAATCTGCTTTAAAATTGAACTTGCTAATTATACATTCATAAAATATTAATTATTTAAATTGTTTTTATTTTCAAGAGTATCACTCAACGACTTAACCTAGATCTTGACGAAGATTCGATTTTCTACAAGCTCGGCTCCTCGGGTCTGATCACTTTCAGTGACTACATCTTCCTACTAACAGTTTTATCAAGTAAGTGCTTTCAATTTTATTAAATAAGAAGATATTTAAAAAATCTGTGATGTGTAATGATGAAAAAATATGTATCCAGTTTAAAAGTCTACGTTTGGACTTAGACTTTCTAAAGTCGTTTTCTATCTCATATGAATTCCCAGAAAAAGAGTAGACATTCTACAGAGTACTTTCTATTTTACATTTGTGTGGATGCTATATGTAGAATTTAAATATTCTTATGTCTTACATAACGTTTGTAAACATTTGTTTCATATCCAAACATTTCGAAATCTAAACCGTATATACGTAACAACTCATTAAGCATACTTTCGTTTAATTGTCCAAAGTAATGTCTAAGCAAGGCCGCAGTATTCTTACCATCTCGTGATTTGTTCATCACAGTTCGAAGTCTCGTTCTGCGATCTCTCACCCTCTTTTCCAAGACTTGACCTAGCCCCAGTTGCTGTATCACGTACGCCGAATCTCTGGATAGAGTCTCAACTTTAGCTATTACCGTGAAATTGACAGCACACGGCGAACAGAATTGGTAATACGGTGCCCAATGTTCATCGTAGACCATCTTAGGACCTTGTGCCTTATACTTTGCTATCAAGTAAGCTACAAATTCGTAAAATGTAGGCCCAGAACTCTTGATCGGTCCTAAAACTTTAATCGCTTCCTCTCTGTGTTCTGCTACGATAGCTTTGGCGAGTTTTCTATAAAAAGGAGGTGAGATGTATTCCAATTTGTCGCGGTAAGCTGATAGTAGTCTAACGAATGGCTCTCGTACGACTAAAAGAGATATAACCCCGGGTGTAGTGATAGTATCTCTCAGTTCCTCCTCACTGGGACGAGGGAATTTCCTCCGTGCTAACGTCAGAGGCGTGTGTCGCGTTCGTGCCAGAAACTTTTTATCGTACCCACCTAAAAATAATAAAGCATCATTATTACGTTCTGAAATTAATACACTGTGAAACTACATAGATGTTTTAAACATTTAATGAATTAGTGAAATTACCTAAAATATTGAAATTGTATAACCACGAAGAGCTTGCAGCTTTGAAAATATTGCACCACACGAGGTTGTGTGCGTGGTCCACGAAGAACTCTTTACTGTTGATAGTTTGAGAGTCGAGACTACGGTCGCGACAGACATCGTGGACTTTGGCGGCTCGCGTTTCTAACTCGGAAATCGTCACATTGTCGGGTTCTAATAAATTGTTTGCAGAATCCGGGGTGTCCTCGCCTAAAACTGGCCCATGCATCTATGAAAAATATTTATTAATGTCACATAAACTTCAATCGTAAACGACGAAATTTAGATTACATTCATATTATTTACAGAAAAGTTATTTTCCGACTCTCATTCCATACATTACATTGAGAATCGTTGCAAACTAAATATATGATTTTAAAAGTCTTAATTTCAAACACAAAGTCACTATGCAATCAATGATAGTAAATCAACAATGTAAACAAATACTTTAAAAACAATTATTAAATAATTTAAATTTACCAGCCACTTAGTGTAATTGTCAGGTATAATAGACCAGTCCTTCACTTGTTTGCTTCCTCCACTCTTGAACACAGTCAGTCTCATTACAATTAAGTAGAGAGTCGCCCAAAATAAGAAGGCGGCTGTTTTCGCGCCGCATCTCAAACAATAAAAAGCTTTCGTCTTCACTTTGGCTCGAACACGTTTTATAGAAATTAACATTGTAAAGCAACATGTGGGAAGAAGGAAGGGATGAAATTTGTAACACACGTGTTAAATAAGTTTATAAACGCATTTATGCGTTTGTAAGCAAACGATAGGACATTGAGTATTGTTTTGGCAGGAGCACTTTCACGCAGCATCTCTGAGATCGTGCGGACTGAGCATGAGCGAACTTAATGATTTTCTATCTCGCTACGCGTGGTCTAGACTCCCAGACGGATGCCTAAATAATTAATGTTAATGACAAAACTAAAAATGTTTTATGTTAATCTTCCTAACAAAAGCGAACTTTAACGTTTTACTAATGCCAGTAAAACATCGATTTTAATCAGAGACTGAAATAGTTATCTTCTAGGTACTCATTGTAAAATCTTAACAATTTGAACATTAGAAAAATTGTTTATTCTTTTCATATTTGAGAATTTACAAATTTGAAGCATTACAACTGTTTATTGCAATTTTAGTTGGAAATGAACCACCCATCTAATATCTGTTTATCAAGAGATAGAACGATTCGACGTCATTTTGTAGTCAAAAAAATTCAATACCTCATTTTGTTTTCACTAAGCGCAGGGTTATATGTAAATTTATCCATTAGAAAAAAGTAGAGACCGAATATCACTAAGCAAATAAATGAACAATCGTTGTTACAAACAACTATGTCTGACATTATAGCATCGCGTCGACACTTCGAGATAGCGTTCCGCATGTTTGACCTCAACGGCGACGGGGATGTGGACTGCGAGGAGTTTGAGAAGGTGGCTGCGCTCATCCGCCAACAGAGCAGCATCGGCTCACGACACCGCGACCACGCCAATACTGGTAACACGTTCAAGGTCAGAACTTGTTAAACTTACAGACCATTTAACTCTCAAATGCGTAATTTTTCCAAACCTTCCGAAAAGTCATATTTAATGCAAAATAAAAATAAAGGAAAAATTATTTAAAAAATCTAGTAGCGAAATTTATATTGTTTGTTAAAATTTGTATTTAGGCAACAGTGCGCCTTTAAGGGTTAATTCAGTTTTAGTGCTTTTCCCCTTACATCCTCTTTAATTTTGGAAAGTATCGAACTTCCACCATAGGACTACTTCTGCGCAGACATTATTCAAAAAATATTTAAATAGTTACTTCTATTTCTAGGGTATCAACTCAGCGCTGACCACATACTTCTTCGGTCCGAAGCTAAATGAGAAGTTGACCATAGAAAAGTTCCTCGACTTCCAACAGCAATTGCAGAAAGAAATTTTGTCTCTCGAATTCCAAAGAAAACAGCCAGGTATAAAAACTGTTATTGTGGTTTTAATTTTTAAATATTCAGCTATAACAAATTAACTAGTTTTTCTCATATTTTTTGTATGAATTGTGTAAGTGTGTTAAGAACTATCTTGTAATTTCCAGATGAAAACGGTCGTATTACGGAGGCTGATTTCGCAGAGCTGTTGTTAGCTTACGCTGGTTATCCTGCTAAGAAGAAGGCGAGGATGCTTAAACGAGTCAAGAAAATGTACGTTACAAATAATTCTGTGGTCATAGGTTATATGATAAATACAATTTAATTACTTTACAGGACAAGCAATTAAATTATTAAGAAATCTTAACGGCACTATTAAAATATGAAACACTCGATATATGAAATAAATATATAAAAATTGGTATGTAGTTATCTTGATTAGACCAAATGAAAGAGCATTCTTTGGCGACTATTTTTGGTGTCGGTGGGATATCTTCCAAAGACACCTTGCCCTCCAGAGGAAGGCAGGGTTATGATGGATTTGACCCACTAAAACCCTCTCGGTGGCCATCCTCAAGTGATATAGTCGAAGGTTCCGGGATCTCCAAAGAAAACACCGGATGGCGGTTATACCTATATTAAAAAATTATATTACGTAAAATTGTACCACTGTCTAGTCTATGACCACAGAACTATAATGCAACCGCTCTGCCGTTTATTACCTAGGTATTAAAGACTCGAAATATCTATCGCGTATTAGGTTCCGCGACCACGGCGTGGGTATAACTAAAGATGACTACCTGAAGTTCTTCCACTTGCTGAACAATATCAACGACGTGGACACAGCGCTGACTTTCTACCACATCGCGGGTGCGTCTATCGACCAGCCGACGCTGCGGCACGTGGCGCGCACCGTCGCGCACGTCGACCTGCACCCGCACGTTATTAACGTCGTCTTCACTATATTTGATGAGAACAGTAAGTGTCAATCCTTCATAAGATACTCAGGTTTCTATACAAAGATACTCTAACATGTGTAACAAAAAAACATAGAATCAAATTCTAGCACTGTTACGTATCAATCTCCGATATCTGATTTTACACATTTCTTTCATCCGTACTTTCTGTCTTTCTCTACCTTTGTTTATTTCGTTTTTAATTTTTTTTTTACAATAATACATCCTTACTTTCATAGACAGGAACTTTTATTAGTGTTACTTATATTATATTATTTACTTATAGTGGACGGTCAGCTCAGTAACAGGGAATTCGTAGCCGTAATGAAGAACAGACTGCTCCGAGGCTTGGAGAAACCCAAAGACACGGGATTCGTTAAGTTAATGTATTCATTAATTAAATGCGCACGAGATACTAAACCTGCTTTACTCGATTTTTAAGCACTTTTTAATTAAGGTATTTCGAATTTATCTCACTTACTGGTCATTACATTTTAAGCTCTATTTTTTAACGTTAAGGATTATAATGCTATGACACCATAGATCATATTTGTTACGATAATTGTCGAATGTTATGACAGTAAATTCAAATTGTAACGTTTTTCTACGTTCCGTTTATTGATGAGGCTATTAGTTAAAATAGCTTAGAGGAAATACATTATTTAAAATATATTTAACATGGTCATAAAAGTGTTTTTTTTTTGTAATTTGTTTGAAATAATATTGTTATAAAATAAGCCTAATTTAATATATGCCGTGTGTTATTTAAGAGTTAAATTATTTTTTTCTGGTAGGTAACTGGCAACATACAATTGATTAATATATAATACTTTAATAGAATTTTATGCTCAGAAATAATATTCTCTGTTTATTCAAAGACCAATAGATATCTTAAAATTTAACTAATGCTAACTACAGTAATTTTTACACACTACCAATTTTTATGACTTTCCTATTAAGTAATTTGTTGTTGATTTTATAGTATTTGCTATATACCTAACTTTTTAATAACTCAGCTATCGGAGTGTTATTCCAAAGTTTTAATTTGCATTTAGTTGTAAATGATCTGCTTTGTTTGGATCTAACTTTTTTACCTGTTGTTTAATTGTAATGTTATATACTATGTACATTTTTAATTATATATACCTCAACTGTTTTTTTTATTTGACGATTGTTATTTTGTACATCCGCAAATCGATAAATACAATTATAGGCAATTTATAAATCAATGATTGAGATTTTTAACTAAATTAAATGGTGTGAATTTTTGTTATTTTCCTTTTTTAAAATAACTTCCCACCTTTATTGTTTTCCCTAGACAAGAAAATTGTGTATTGTTTGTGGCCAGTATTAATCTTTTAATATCGATCATAAACATTTATTTATCCTTATAGTATATTTTGATACTTTAACATATGTTTGTTTTACATTTTGTGTTTTCTTTGAATTCGGAGAGCAATAATCTCTTCGGAATTAAACCGTCGTCCGTTTAAGATTAACATAAATAATCACGATATAAGTCGTCGTGGATATAAAAAAATCGCTCTGACAAACAAAAATCGGGAGCAATGAACCGCTTTGGCGGAGTCAGATGTTCGTAAGGAATTATTGCGAATTTCGGTGCGGCCCAGAAACAGCGTGTGTAAAGACGCGCGTGTAAATCACGAAAGCGAGCGCTGTCGAAGCGACGTCTCGCTCGAATACTCCGACGCGAAAAATAGACACTGCCGATATTCGCCGGGAATTATTCCTTACGGATAATACCAGCGGCGACGTCGACGGCGACACAACGCACGCCCTCTGGTGAGTTACACTTTACTTTCACAATTTTACTATCTTGCTTCTGTTTAACACCATCCCTCTTATGTGATAATTTATTACGTGGGCCTTTTCGCCAATCGCCCACATCCAGATTTTCTATGGATCCAAACGGTTGTTGAGTACTGTAAACATGTTTTTATTAGTTTTGCTCCACTAATATCAACGTCGGAGTGTTTGCCAAAGTTTATAATATTTATTGCAGATAATGCTCATTTTATTGGAGAAAATAAAAATGCAGTTTTCCGAGAATTGCTTATGTTTTTTTTAAACATGTATAAATCTTAAATATGGAATGATTTTTAACATTATGAACAATTTTATTAAAATTTTAATGTTCATCTTATTAATACTGTAAATATTTTATCCGCAGCAGTTGAAGATTTAAGACTAGTTAAACATGCCTATGTACCAGAGGCCAGCGTTCTGGAGAGTTCCGCATCAGAGGCCGGACCCTGACGATGAAAAAAGAAATATTGCCAGACGACGAGTAAGTTTTTATTATTATTTTATCAACGCAAAATGTCACACGTCGCAAGAGTCGTTACCCGGTTTGAAATTAGACCTCAATAAATCTGTCAGCAGCATCATCGAAGAAACTGAAAGTATTTATATTCTAATTATAATACTAATCTTCAGTAATGGATGTTCGCCTTCTAATCGTCATTAACAATTGCATATACAGAGCGATATATCATCCGTCCCCGCCCGCGCTTTTCACGGCCTGCCAAATGGCTAATACCTCGCTCTGCCCTTACATTTAATTATTAATGCTCTATTTCTGTATCGTCAATGCATAATAGGACTACTATTCACGCACAATCTTACGCACATACCATATTTATTGTTAAAATATGGTGGCATCTCCCGTCTCCCATATATTCGCTAATCTTTAACATCGACAAGAATATAGTGCGAGCATCACATAAATTATATTTCCATCGTTTACGAATAAAGCGCGCGCGCACGACAGGATACTGCTGGAAATTCGGATGTTAATCGGCGTGCAGTTTCCGTGGTAGGAATTGGGTCGATTGCGAAGGAAGGCAGGGTTACGAGGCTAGGTCGGGGGAAGGGGGAGTGTTGGGATTTCGGGTGAGGCTAAATTTGCGCGCATAACGTCGCGTCTCGCCGTAGTGGTGGTATCGTCCGCGCATAGGGCGCGCGTGTCGCGCAGTGCACACGGCTACACGATGGGCAGATTGCACACGTTCGTGGTGACCCTGAGGCGGGAGTACCGTGACATCAACTGGGGTCTACGGCTGGTGGGCGGCTCCGACCTCGCCACCCCGCTCATCGTCACTAGGGTACGCCCTTCCCATTGACACTCGGCTTGCGTCAACATAACAACCGGCGTAAACAATCAACGAAAAATTCAGCCGAACACTTTCACTCGTATAGAATTTACAATGGATTTAAGAGTCATGTATCCTTCATAAGCCTCTTCCTGAATGTGTTAAATAAGGTTTAAACAGGGGGTGCACGTTAGTGCCCTCTGTATGTTTAAGGAAATGTTTTGTTCGTAAGAGAGGTATATATGTCCTCAGAATTCTATGGTGTTAATGATTTTTTACCGTTTTATATCTAAGAAACGTAACATGGGCTATTTTGATGACATTACAGGACACAAACTTTTGTTTATACAGACAGCAGCGTATAAAAAGGCAGGACTTTTTCTGACACAGCATCCAAAGAGACTTTCAGACATGGGATATAAGCATAGGCTTTTCGTGACAACAGTATGTACTGTTGGGTAATGCATCAGCCACCTTACACAAATATATCTAAATTTTATTAACTTATTTTAGAATCGTTCGCGACATACAAAATTAATTAGTGATAAATCGCTGAAAGCACTAGTAATGTGTGACTAAAACATATTTTGGGACTAGAATCGGTCACAGTCGTTCGACAGCTGGCGACAAAATCTCACATCGACCTATTTTATTTTAACTGCTGTTAATTTTGCGTACAATTTGATCAAAGACAGTCCATTAGTCTTTAGTAGAGATGCTCTAGAAAGTGAAGAATGTTTTATTTTATTTCTAAAGTCCCGAATACCAGAACACAGTGATAAAGTTGATATAATTTGATTCGTTGTGTCAGTAATTTGTTTTTTTGTTAATTTCACATAAAATTTCATTTTCGTCGCATATTTTACAGATAGTAAGCATAAATGCAGAGATATGTCGAAGAGCCAGTGAGTCAACCAAAAGTGTCACGCGGTTGTTGTTAATTCTGGTTTATTTATAACGAAAGCTAGGCTCCCAGTCTCGTCGCTGCTAGGTCACGAATCAAAACAATAGGAAGTGTCGTTTTATTATCGCTGCTCCTAAATTAGAGCTGGATTGTTTTAGAATTGTACTTGTAGAAAGATTGATTGTGTGAAAGAGGATTTGCCTACAAAGGGTGTGAATTCAGATATGTCGGCTGTATGGAACAGTGGTACATATTGTGCCGACCCTCCGTAGAGAAAACAATTGCTTAAAATAAATTCAAAGAGTTGTGAATACGTGGATACGAAAAATGACAACTGATCAACAAATACATCCTAGATTTGATAGATCCGCTATGAAGACGGATATTGATGAGAAGCACGTGCTTAAGCCATTTCGATATTTGTAGACTACACATTGTCCACCTAGATGTCTGTATGATGTTAGGTTTGTACATTACGTTCGTTAGTAACTAAACATGCATTCATGAATTTATCTAATCTACTCTTATAATAATTTCATATGCGTCATAAACGAAAGCTCCAACCAATGCGTAGGTGTAACCAACACACGCCTGCCATCTGGTATGTATCTATTTTTTCGATGCACTCCACGCTGACCTCAGAGGTAATAAATCTGACGATCATAGACTGTAGCCTTGAGCCCGTTTTTGCTTTTACCATAAAACTCTCTGGTAGACTAAATCGATGACTCAATCGATGTTAGAGAGTTTGTTTTCACACTCGCCTAACAATTTCGATTCGCGCTTAGTAAAAACAAACAAATCGAAAAGTAGATTCTAATCGATAATGAATGAATGATTAACAAACCATAACGATAATCTAATTTTGTTTTGAATTCACATGGGTATATTAGCGATGCTTTTTAGATACTTGATTTTAAAATATGTCGAATCGTTCAAAACTACTTCTGATGGGAAAGAGAAGCGGGTAAGATCTACGGTGTAGCGTTGTAGCAGTTGAACTGCTTGTTTTTCTTTCATAAACAGTTTTTGACACTGTATCTTTTCATCAACCGTGTCGCTAGCAAACAGTAATAATAGATCTTAAAACAACAGCGACCCACTTAAACAACCAACAGGTTAAAAATTATTTTCTATGCCAAAACGAAATTAGTAGATTCATGTTACTGTTAATATATTTAAAAAGAATGAGGCAGTCACTTTCATATGATACAAACTTAACGAAAAAACTGTGACAGTGCCAAACTATCGGAATGTTAAAAGGCCTGTTGAATACAATTCGCCATAAATTTTTTTTGATGACTTGGAACCAAATTCTCAAACAGCATGAAATAAATAAGCTGCTAGGTCAGATTATTCGTTAAAGTCTTTTGTCTAAAAACTGTAGCTACATTAAATGACCTTGTTTGTCGCGGTGCTTTTTATTGGTGGATTTAGAGCATAGATTCCTAACTATTTACTTCTCATATGCACTTTTTTCTTTCCGCATTTTACCTTTAATATGTAAATCGTCAACTTTATTTCCCTCACCGTTGGGTCCCGGCGGGTCTACCCGCAGAGGATATCGCGTAGAACATGCTTTTCTGTAAACTCTTAGAATCTCCATCGCTGTGATTTAATTAAAACGGACCCTGAATTTTTTACGTGGAATCCCACGTCTTCATCTGACGTTAAATGTAGATGTAATCAAATAATTATTGTGAAACCTCCTAAATAATTTTATTAATTCCTGAAACTAATATTTCAGTCAATCTCCTCTAGTCGTAGCTTTCTGAAACTATTTTCGCTAAATACTCGCAAACAGTGGGTAATTTTGCCACAAAATTATTGTAACACTACATTAACGCTATACGTAAGTGTTAGATAAGCGTGGAAGTGTGCCAGTCGAGTGGTGACACAGGCGGTACTCATCACCAACCTCATGCGAAATCCAGGGTTGTCCAAATGATGCTAACAAAAATTCCGGTCCGCTTTAACCTAGACGTATTGCGTTGGACACTTGTAAATATAGGCTCACGTCCTCGCCATTGAGTCGGCGGAGTGATGGATTTGCGGCTATCGATGCGTGGATTCGACAGGCCTCGTCCGGCCGGCCGGTTGTTTTCAATAAAAATGTCAGCGACGGTTGGCACGGAGAGCCGGTGGCCGCATTTAGACTGGCTGTACGCCAAACTCGGTGCATAGCACACGACGAACCTCCCCCTTGCTAACGCGCAAGGTCGTCCTAACTAATTACATGTCTCTTATCTACCCTCTCTACTATTGCATGACTGCTCGACTCGTCAGTCGACCCACTAACTCTCAAATATGCGTGTACTGTACAGTACTTAAATAAGTATGAGACATTTCATGAGAAGATTTTAACCTGGTTCAAGAACGTATGTCATGGCCGAGTCTCGATACGAAGGTGAGACAGGTGACAATGACATATGCCGTACACATGTTGTAGTTCAGTGGTACGACTAGTTCAATGCTACGATATGATTTTTTTTCCGACATAACATTTATTTGTACGAAAATTGTATAAAAATGCACAAATGTGTCGAGGTGAGGCAGAAGTTAAGTGGGTAATACAAAGTATACGTAGCTTTTGTATACTAAATAACAAACCCGAAATAATGATTTTAACCCAAACAAACGAAGCCAAACGTCACGCCACTTTGCCACTTTTGTATCAATAAACTCCATAAGAAGTACTTCAGTATTAGTAAACGTAACTGAAGTATTTCTAGCTGCACAAGCAAAGATTAAAGCATAATCTAAATCCAGCTTTCAATTCGCTTTGTCGGCACAAACTGGGCTTTGTCTTTGATGTTCGTACATCTGGTATTCCGCAATTTATTGCTGTTCAAAGTCATATTTATTTAAAGGGAAATGCCTGTTACGTCGATTACAGATTAAAAAAAACAGGCAAATTACAAGCTACATCTGCAACAATATTTACCCAATGTCTATTTATATATAATTTATCCAGAACAAACATTACTTCAAATCTTTCCTCTTAGTAGTATTAGTATGGACAACTAAATTAATTAATAACGTGTAACTTTCCAGGTGACGCCAGGCACACCGGCCGGCAAGGACCTAGCGCGAGGCGACATCATTGCGAAAATCGACGACTACGACGCACGCGACCTGCGCCACGAAGACGCGCAGAACCTCTTCAAGAACGCCAACAACCAGATCAAATTAGTAGTACAGAGGTAATTACGTCAGAGCTTTAACATCTTCATAGTTCAATTAGTTCCACAATGATCTCCTGGATGATCCAAAAGCTAGTAGTAGGTATCTGCATTCATGCAGTCGAGGACGTTTATTTCCTCCCCATTTCGGTATAACGTTACAACAACATACACGTGAATATAAATCGTAGATGTGTAACCATTTGCAGTTCAATATTCGATCCTTAGTGGGTGGCGAATTTAATTCTTTGTCTGTAATACAAATATCTTAGTGGACTTTAGTGGAACTCATGATTCGTATGTTTAGAGGCAGGCAGAGTACACACTTGTGTCCAATGACACGTTACAGCAGTTTCTCAGGCCGCTCGCCCACTCCCTCGTTCTATTACGAACGATTCGAGTAAGATATCGATGTTGTCGCATGTTGCATCGATGTTATATGAAATTGTTGTATCGCTTGGAAATCAGCAAAAATAAAAAGATATTCGAGAAACTTATTGAGAGGATTTCGAATAACATGAATGATAAAATTAAGAATAAATGTTCACAAATGACGATTGAAATTAAATGTATAAGTTTAGAAGACTAAAGAAGACTTAATTTTTACTAGAAAGTCTATTGAATATAAATGTAATGCATGATTTATGTTGTTTGCACAATAAATGGCAAGTCTTCTGTCTCGTATAAACTAATATTAGACTGCATGATTGCGTTATCTGCTATTCTTAAAGTAATAACTAGAAATATACTGAAAGTGATTATTTAAAAAATCAAAACTAACTCAACGATTGGGCTTGTAGTAGTTTGGGCTCTTTTTTTTATAACGAATCGTCAGTATATTGTACAAAAATTGATGAAAAGCTCATCATCTTAGTTCTTAGACTTCTGATTATAATATATATTTATTAGGAATATTAGGAGAGTTATTTGTAGGTTAAAATAACGCTTTCAAGATTTAACAGATGTTTCCTGCGTAGAATAACTTAAATATACAATTTCGTAAGAATCATTTTTAATACAGGTGTGAGAAACAAATTGTAATAATAACTCAACAAACGTATGTTTATTTGTACGCATTGAATCATATATAAATGATGCAGTGTAGCAATGAATAAATCTCTAAACTGGAGGCACTTAGTCAAGTGCTAAATATTACGATCCAATTATTTACATCAGAAGTAAAAAATGATTAGAATTTCATTTCATTCACAACTTCAATTTAGAAATTATGTAAACTAATTTTATTTTTAAATTTGCTTTTTCCTGTTTTTAAGATAAACAAATGTATTGGATCATTTTTAGACGTAGGTATCTCATTCATCTATCAATCAATACACGCGTAGGATTTTCCCTCAATTTCATTGACAAGGTTTTTGGCTTATCGCCATAGTAATTATCTGTTCTGCAGATAAATCTTTATAATTCTAATGATAAATTGTTTAACGGATATTTCAAACATCATTTTGCATTGGTTCTAGGGCCAATATAAACTAAGCTTTTTACCTGTGCTTTTACAATTTTACCGCTTGTGAACAAGCGGTAAAATTAATATATCATAATTTCAAAGTATTTACTGTCAACGTCGTTAATAAATAATTGAGTGTTTTTCATTGCGCGGAATGTAGTGACGTATTTGTTGTCTGTGTGAATGTTACGTAATGTAGAATGTGCACTGAGCTAGCAGCATGTGTAGGGATGTGGAGCGCGAGGCGCCCCGTGACGCGACACTAGCGCCGCGCTCGCCGATAGCCAACGCCGCGGCACCTCCCTTCAGGTAATACTATAAGTATTATTCATTATCCTTCTTATGTACTTGATAATCCTACTTAATACTATAGGCCTTTTTAAACCTGCCTGACTGGTTAAGATTTAAATTACCAAAAAAAAAAGCTGGAAAAGTAGAACAATCAGTCAAAAGAATTGACGCTTTAAGTGTTGTTACTGTAATAGGTTACTAACTTCTTGAATCGTCTGTTCTCAATAAAACTTTTAATCTTTCAGTACTGATGTGTAGTTTGACGACTTTTCTGTTATAAGTCATTGTATGTTTTATTATATGAATAAAAAAAAAGTTAAATAGATATACGAGTAGAGCATAGTCTAAGAGAACACATAGGTTACTTGTTAAGATTTTTCTCGCGTACAAAGATTTGTATTTTTGTATATATTGAAATAACTCAAAAACTACTGGGTCGATTTTAAAAATTCTTTCACCATTAAAGGTAATTGATCTGTGAGTAACATGGGCTATATTTTTTAACATCACGCGGGCGAATTCGCGAGCAACAGCTAGTAAAACTAAATACATAAATAAATCATAAATAAAAAATGATTTATCTATTAGACTACATAGTTAATAATTTGTAGGTGCGTGTATAAAACGTAGTACTGTACTGCGAGGGGCGTGTATTCGCCAGCACGCGTGGCTGGACGGTTGTATTGTGGGCTGGCGGTCGGTAGTGGGCCGCTGGGTACGTATGGAGAACTTCACAGTGCTAGGAGAGGATGTCATAGTAAAAGATGAACTGTATGTTAACGGAGGTCAGGTGTTACCGCACAAGTCTATAGCACTCTCAGTGCCGGAGCCACAGATTATTATGTAATTTGATGTTCAATTTGTATGCTTTAGTATATGGTATTGTATGGCTTGTAGATTTTGTAAACATAATGGCAAATTTTTTGAAACTTTTTTTTTTTTTTTAGTTTGTCTTCGAGTGTATTAATAGTCTCAAAAGATAGTTATTATTGAAAAAGATATACTTTAAACTGTCGTGGTTTTTACAAAAAAAAAAAAACAAAAAAATTTTATTTTTCTTTTTTTTTGTTCACTTGTCAGCGCGTGAACATGGCATGCAAATGTGCCGAAATATCGGGAACTAAAACAACCCAATCGTGGTAAAAAAAACCCGTACCTTACGAACATCGTTTTTAAAAAGAGATTTTTTCTCTTAGACATTTTTTTTAGTTTCTCTTCAAGTGATTTTTTGTCTCGCAAATTTAGATTAGATATTTATAATTGAAAAATAGTAATAATAATGCCAGTTGTTCACAAAATCTATAAGTTCTTTTGAAATGGACTATAATTACATATTTCATAATTTCCATACATTAGTACAAGTATTAAAATAAGTGAAATTACTATAATAACCTTTTGAATGGACATTGAAATTTACAATTTTAATACTTTTGTACAATTTGATAAAGTGTATTTTTTATTTAAGAAACGCGATATAACAGAGAAAAAAAAAATAATCCATTTCTTACTTTATGTTTCTTCAGAACAATAGTATAAATATTTCTGCAGTAGATACTTATCTAGGTATAAGTGTTTTTAAATATCTTAGCGGGTTAACTACGGACTACCGATCTTGCGGTCGAGGGTTCGAATCCCACCATTCGACTGTCGTGAACCATATCCTAGCACAAGCCTAGAGCTTAGTTGGAATGGTCAAAGAAATGTTAGTAAATTTACAAAAATCTACTAATATTTTTCTAAAAAAAAAACAAAAAAAATTTATACAGCTACTAATCTCTATAATTTTTTTTTGTTTTTTTGTTGTATTGAAATGACAGATTGTTAGTGCCAGTATTTTTACGTAGTTCAAAAAGGTTTTATGTTTCAAATAAATTAAAGTAAAATAATTCAAGAGTGGAATTGAATAAGCAAATTATTTAAATGTTTTCCGCATTACCTGCCGCGACGGCTCGCGGTTAAATTATTTTAACGCGAAAACGTTTAACGACCTCAATTGGTTAATCCACTTTGTGGGCAATTTATTTACCTTCGCCTGTTTCTACGCTAAAAACATTTTTTAACTTTTCAAGGTCACAACATTTTTTATTAGTGACCTTAGGGTGGAAGGACTGAACATATTAAAAATATAACACTGAGAAGGGTAAATAGAAACTAAGGATTTGTCTATTGTGTTTATTGTTCAACTATCTTCAACAATAATCCTACTTCGAAGATGTTTTCCAAAAGTGGTCCAGCTCCGACCTAGCTAATACATTGCCTGCAGAAAACAAGCGAGGATGCAAAAGGTTAAAGGAGGTTGAGGTTTTTTAAGTTTTTTTAAGAGTTTTACGAGAAAAGAGTTTATGTATTTTCAGAGCGGGCGCACGCCTTTGACTAAACGTGCGATTGTCAATTGTTTCGCAGACAATTCAACTGTTTATTGGCCCAACTAAAAATCGAGTAGTGTGCACACCTCCATATAAGCTTATAGGAATCAAAGCGCGACTAAACAGTTGTGCGACAGTTATAATTTATCCTAACTTATCACTTTTGTACATAACTACATGATATTAATGTTTTTAATTCATGATTTATGTTTTAATAAATCGAGTATCACAAAGCAACATGAAAGCAATAAATCTCCGTAAGTTGTTACAAGATCAAATAAAATACATTTTTCTCTATTCGACATTTCTTGCATTAAGTTATCGGGTCGTAGTAACACTTGACTGGCGTGATTGATGGATTTCTGATTGCGGATGGCTTATGTAATCCGAAAATACGATAGTATGAGGACTTGAGTACGAAATAGTAATTTTTAGTAACAGCGCCATCTATTGTTACAAAAATTTTTTAGAGAAATTGTTAATACTGGCAATATACGACCAGTTTTGTCGTTAACTCAAAAGAAAGAAAAAATGGATACAAGGTAAAGTGTTAAGGCGTGAAAAGCCGTAGTTCATAAGTTCTCGAGTTACTTAAAGATAGATCACAGAGAAAGTTTTAAATGAGTTGCGAATAAATTGTAGAGTTCACGTACAATTTATGTTAGATGTTGTCGTGTCCCGCTCTACACAGAAACTCTATTTTAACTTCATGTATTATGTAACAAATCTCGTTCAAATTGTCATGAAGAATTTTACAAATATATTGGTGCACTATAAAGATTTATTTTGTGAATTCTACATTCTCTTCCAAACTATTTATGCCGAATCTTATATTTGACTAGCTGTTGCTCGATACTTCGCCCGCGTGAAATGAAAAAATAATACAAAACACAGCGTCTGTTACTCGCAGATAAATTACCTTCCTAATGGAGCAAGAATTTTAAAATCGGCCCAGTAGTTTTTGAGTTATTTCAATACATACAAAAATCCAAAAATACAAATCTTTCCTCTTTATAATATTATAGTATAGAAGTACATTTTTTTCAAAATATTTTTTATAACATATCTATACTTCTATATCTATACTAATATTATAAAAAGGAATGATTTGTATTTTTCGATTTTTGTATGTATTGAAAAAACACAAAAACTAATGGGCCTATTTCAAAAATTCTTTCACTGTTAAAATGCTACGTTATCTTTAAGTAACATAGGCTATGTTTTTTTTTTTAATTCGACGTCTAGTTTGTAATAAAATAGCTGAATGAAGAGACGTTCGTAACAAAAATGGCTAATCAGATTTGGATGTAATTTGATATAAACACTGGAAAAACATGTACTCATAGATCGATTTTCTTTTGTTCCGCGCAGACGAAGTCGCGGCCAAAAGCTATGTATAAAGCAGTTATATAACATACGACTGGAATGGATCTCCATGAAATTTGTCACAGCGGGAGACAACTGACGTCATGTTAAAACGATTTTTTCTATATGAGTAAACATACAAGAAACTTTAAAAAAACTAAGCTATGGGTGAAAGCAAACCACTTCTAAGCAAGTCTTGAAGTGTGTTAAAGTCGGTATATCTAGTCTTGAATATAAATTGCGTATTAAAACTTGTCTCTAAGATCAAATGATTATTCGTATTAAGGATTTAACGCTATGCTATAGGAGTTATGAAAGTTTCCTTACCTTCTTATTTAACACTAGCTGTTGCTCGTGACTTTGCCCGCGTGAAATTAGAAAGCCTATGTTACTCACAGATAAATTACCTTTCTTTTGGTGAAAGAATTTTTAAAATCGGCCCAGTAGTTTTCGAGTTATTTCAATACATACAAAAATACAAATCTTTCCCCTTTATAATATCGTTACGAGCGTGGTGGATATAGTTAAAAC
>JAOCNA010000029.1:5914153-5927132 GCA_026546675.1 Papilio helenus | reverse complement strand
CTTGCATATTTTTAATAGGTATTCTATCGTCACCGCTTACGAGATTTATGTTTTAAGTAATTTCCACAGCAAATAGTAACAATAGTTTAACTTTCTGTTTCTGGTAAATAGTATGTACAGTACTTGTAATTTTCCTGTAGAATAGTGTGCACAATGTTGGGCACGCAGCTATGCGCGGCGATGGCCAGGCGCGGGTACACTGCGCGTATACTGAACCCACCTCGGGAAGGCACGTCGCGTTCACGCACACGAAGTGCTCCGGGCACCAGATGCGGCCCAACGCCGTTATAAATGGACCCCTACAGATAGTACACATTAGTAACGAACTATTTTTTTGTAGCGGAAATCAATTTTGTCGGTTAATATTATCGTTTTAAACATATAAAACCATGCTTTCACGAAACGCATGCATATAAAATTTAAGGCTCTTACTTTATTTTCTTAATAATTTAATTTAAGTTAGTAAATTATGGTACCTTGTTATAGCTTTCTCACAAATGTGGCAAACAGGATACTGTCCCTCGGCCACGTCCACTGACGTCATCGTACTCAATGGACGTTGAACAATACGAGAATCTCTTCGACCGTCATCATTTCTGAATTTCTTTTTCTCCCTGCGTTTCACCACTGTTTCGGTTTCTGTATTGTCCGTCTTAGATTCATCGTCGTTATTTTCGAAGCTGCTTGCTACGTTATCGTCAACTTTAGGTGATTTAAATGCATAAAGTGTGTTGTCGTATAAATTATTTGGCAATTTCTTTGTAATTTCTTCTGTACTTTTTATATCGTTTTTACCGTTCTCCGCTGTAGGTGATTTACGAAGGGAAGTTTGGTTGAGTTCTGCCCAACCGTTGGTCGGTTTGCTTTTTATTTCATCCGAATGATTAGTATCCTCGATCTTTTCAAAAAGCTTCCGTTTGCTTAAAGTATTGGAAAAGGTGTTTTCATTTTTTACTTCCGTCTTGTATACATCTTGATTTAAGGTATTCATTCCGTCAAGAAACGAGGTCTTTTCAAAACTAGACTTCTTTCGTAACGTATTACCATTGCTTATATTAGTTTCAGACTTTTCCTTGTACATGTCATCGCTGCTTGAATAGTCGCTTCCATTTGATGATTTTTCTGAATTATTCAATGATTGCAGTATGCTTAAAGTCAATAAATTAGTGTCGGAATTTTTCAATGGATAGTCGGTTTGTTTCTTTGGGGTGTGTGTATTTAATGTATTTAAGATTGTTGGGCTCGGGGGATCGAATGTCGGCACGGGAGTGTTGGGTATGGGAGGGGGCACAGGTGGATAACCATTATTATCATCGATGAACAATGGTGATGACGTGGTTTTATTAAGGAAATTATTTTCAGGTGTTTTACACACGTCATCAAAACTTTTGTTTAATGGTCTACGTAACGTGCTTTCGCGACTATTGTTTTCCGATAAAATAGTATCTGAATTGAGAGGATGTTTGGTCACAACGGTGTCTTGAATCTTATTCGCCATGCTCTGAATGTGATCGGCGGGTTTTATTTTCCTTTGAATTCCTATCTCGTATCCGTTGAGTGCCATTTTTGCCATCTTTCTGATAAGTCTCTCCTCAGCTTGGCTTTTGAATTCTGCTTTAACCGGACTGCCGTGAATCTGCGTATCGTTTACTGTTAGAAAAAACAAAACACAAACATTTATACAAAAGCCATGTTAACAAATAAAGTTATATGCTATTTTAAGAGAATTAAATGCCTAAAAACAATCACACTATGTTATGATTTATTACGAGCTAGAAAAAAAAAACATCATGCAGCACGCCAAACAACAGTCATAGACTTTTGCTATCGAATCACCTAACGTTCCCATTGCAGGAACCGCAAAGAGGCACGCGAGAGCCTGGCAGTACGGCTTTGTTCAAGACTCCTCTGCCTCGTTTGGGCGCGGATGAAACCCCGAATGTTTTGCCGCGAGCGGCGCCTCCTACACTCGAACCTGTCGACGGGGTAGGATCACACACTGGAACTTGGTTAGCACCAGAAATTGAAGGAAGTGGTTTATAAAACTCGGATGGTCTGTTAGCGGTAGCGACAGATTCATTAGTAATATTAGGTGGCGAAGTTTCGCGGATGGCTTGTAAATTCATTACAGGCGGTGGGAAAACTTGTCTGGAGATGTTAGATGGGCGAATATTAGAATCGATTTGTTTTTGATACGAGTCACAGGAAATCGAACCCCCCTTCGTAATTTCTATGACCTTAGCACTTTGCATTTGTTCAAATTCCTCAAATGTTTTTTTCGAAGTGTGGACCGTTGTATTTCCATATTCGGCCACATTTTGCGATTGCATCTGTTTTTGACCATAATTTTGATTAACCATAGAATCTTCTTTGAAACTGAGATTTCCTTTGTCATATTTTTCTATTTGATGTCCTGATTGTGAACCTCTTGATTCGTAAACAACTGATTGATCTGGAGATCTTTGTGCACTGAATGTTGAACATACGCTTGTTTGAAGGTCTCTTTGGCTGGTATCATAGTCTGTTTTTAAATTTGCCTGAGCTAGATGCTGACCTTGTTGTATCTGTGAAGTGGGCTCTTTAATACGAGGAGCGTGAGCTTTTAAATTACTGGTTTGAAGTCCCTGTCCCGGCGAACGTGACCTTAACATAGGTGTTGAGGAACGGCTGGCTTCAGTACTCGATGGCTCATACACCTGACTTTTGGGAGCAGTATGTTCTACTGTTACTAGATTCATTTGATAATGGGGGACGATAGGAGCAGGCTTATTGATTAAACTGGGTGTAGTAGGTCGACTCCGTACGGGAGAATTTCTAGAGGCCTCGTCGACGACTGGCTGGAAACAGGGATAGGGCAAATTATCCTTCTGCATAGATGGTCCTTGATGAGCCGGTTGTCTTATATTTATTGTGCTAGCAGGTGTGTTCTGATATTCTGGCATGGTGCCACTGTGTGAAACAACTTGCGAGGCATTTTCATTAGAACGGACCATGTTATTCGTCATTTGAGTACAGAAAACAGGCTTAACAGAGGTTAAAGTCGAAGTTTCTGTCTTATCCCGTTGTTCGAAATAACTTTGTGCTGTTTTAACAGACGAAAAACCTTGTACATTCATGTTGCTAGAAGTTGTTGCAGTGAAATGATCTGATTCTGTTTTAGCTTTCATCATTTCATATTTTCCTTGAGTCTGTTGTTCAATACTTGAATGATTTGTTTTAGCTTCCGTGGATAAATTAGAAAGGTTAGCGAATTCTTCAGGTGTCGGTGGTGGAAAGACTTGCTTGGCCACTGGTTTAAATGCTGAGCGCGATTCTGATGAACACATTATTTTCTTTGTGTTCTGTGGCATTACGGGTTGATTAACTTCTTTTACGTGGCACGATTCGCCTTTACCATCATCAACATCCACCTCGCTGTGAGATTTGAAATCTGGCAACGGATTAGTTTCTGTATATGGTGATATGTGATATTTTTGTAAATTTGTAGAACCTAAAGAATTATATGGCCTGTCTGGAGCTATTGTTAGTGCATCTCTCAGGGAGCCGCGCACAATAGACGGTTTTTGTTCAACAATCTTAGAAGATACATTTTTCTGGGGGTTTGATTTCCGAGGCCGCTGCTGCACAGACGATTGTGATTGCACTGTTTTTTTGTTTGACACTTTGAATGGATTATTATCAACTTTTGGTGGATTCTCACGTTTTATTTGATGCTCCATTGAATTTAACTTATTCGATTGGGTGTATAGATTAGATTCTTCTGATAGAGTCTGCATGTGGCCGGTGTTAACACTCAGTAGATCGGTTGCTTGAATCGATGGTAAAGGCGAATACGGTCTCTCGGGAGCTATTGTTAAAGCTTCTGTCATAGAACCTGTAATATTCTGACTAATATTTTTCTCTCGCGTTTCCAAATGCGTTTGTTTCCCGAAGTTACTTTTCACACCAGAGCTAGTTCCTGATTGTTTGGCAGTTGTTTGTTGTAAACCTTGTATAGTACCTTTGTCTGGTACTATTTTACTTTGAATTTGTGGTTTATCTGATCCTACATTTGTAACACATCGTACTTCATTAAACTTAGCAGCTTGCTTCGATTGCGTTTTCATAAAGTTTTCTGACATAGAGGACTCCTCTATAGTATTTGTCAGTTTAGTGTTATTGATCATACTTTCTAACTTTTCATCGAAAGGTAATGGAATAAATCCTTTTGGGTTTATCTGCGATTCATAAACGCATATGCTTTGATTTTGAGAAGAAGCGTGTTCTGTAAAGGACTGGATACTGCTCTTGGTTTCTTGTATGAGACCGGACTGCACAGACTGAACCATTGAGCTGGATTGAGATGAGGTTGTAGTGGCTGTGGACATAGTGGCCGCATTGAAGGATACATTGGAAGATAAAGCCGTTTGCTCAGAAGATAATGTCTCAGAACAACTTTGTTGATTACTGATCATCTCTGATTTCACTGCACTTTCGTTTTTAGGATATATATCCTTATTATCTTGCGCGAATGATCGTTCAATAGATTTCGGTCTGACGTCAGTTACGTCATCGTCGGGGGGGTTCGGTGGCGGTGGCCATATTATACTTTTAACATTTTGTGCTATTAGTATTTGATTATTCACAAAGGTTAGAAATGGGGAGGAAGAAAATAAATGAAAAGAAAATTAGTTATTTTGATATCTAAATGAATTTAAAATAAAATACGAAAATACAGTGACAATAAGAGTGTTTAGGAAGCGGGAATGTTATCTGATTGAAGATACCATGTATATGAGACGTATTACAAAGAGTGACTTAGTGCCAAGATGGAGTTATTTTAATGCTGCGACTGATATCGGCTGGCCGCTTAGCGCAAACACATTTATTTTCTATTTATTTTTGTACATAGCTATAAAAAGCCGATCAGCAGCTATTTATATGTCTCTTTGTTTTTAATTACCTTTAAAAATGGAACCTGGGCCCTCTGTCGAAAATAAATTACAATTTTATATTTTTTTATTCTTGCAAAAATATTTAATGAAAAACCGGTCGACCTCAGCGTATTACAAAAAATAATTCAGTTGCTGCCAAAATAAAACCACCGCGTGGTATTGCCATTATTATGAATTTCAATACTTTTTACTTTTGCCAAAAATGTAATATTTAATGCAAAAACAATACGAAATGATGTATATAGACAATGTTATAAGTACATAATGTTATTATGTGTATTATGAAGGTCAAAATATTTGTTTTAATAAATTTCTCTATTTCTTCTGTCTTCCTTGATGAGTCTATCTGATCTCTGTCATACGTGCTTTATGAAAAATGATGTATTTTTAAGCTAGATCTAATTCTTTGCGAGAATGAAGTAGATTTACAAATCATTTACATATGTTCGTCGTTCGTGGTCAATGTTTCAAGGTCACATTGTTTTATTATTATGAATTGTTTTCAATTTATAAACTTTCAATGGAAGTAAAAACTGTGAAATATAGCGTACAATATTCAAAGACATACAGATAATTTATTGCTTTAAGTATTCCATAAATAAGATTTTTGTACCGACTTATAGTGTTTCTTAAGACCATTATTACCGTTATTTCATAAGGGTTGATATTGTATCTTATGATTTCGTTAGTAATCCTTTAACGTACAATTAAAAAGAGACTTAATACAGAAGCATCTAAATAGTTTAAACCTATTAATTATGTGTATGAAACCGGGTTTAAAGCAATTAAAACAAGTCACTATTTATTTTGTATGAGAGCCGGCTAACATTAAAAATCAATATTGTTAAAGCATGCTCGTGTTCAAACTGCAATTAATTCTACTCGGAAATGTTCCAACATTTCTCAGTAATGTTTTAAACGTCATTAATACTTAGGTTATAGTGGGTGTGCACGCGAAGATTTCACACAAGTTTTGTACACCTAAAATTGTTATGCTTTGCAGATGTAAACCCACTTGATAGTGGTAGTGGCAGTGGTAGTGGCAATTCTAATGCGACGGATAATAAATTCCTTTCCAGCTTACCCTTTAAAAAAAAATCTACCTGTCCAAATGGAGCGTTACGTGTGTAGCTGTAATAATAGACGGAACCTGCATCTGCATGTTATTTAATAGTAACAACCAATGAAGTGATGTTTTTTATTACTTGCGTTTAAATGCATTAATTCCGCAACCGGTCTCATCGCGGTGTAATGTTAGCTCAAAGGTCAAGATCTAGAAGTATCTAGTTATAATAGCAATCTGGTTATTTCTTGTGTAGAAAGGTATGTTAGGCCAAGCTTACGTTATTCTGTTTAATCAGATTTTGGAAAATTAATCTTCATTTAATTCTCATTTTCAATATTGTTTTAAGTTTTCCGTTACTCTAGTCTTATCCCTGAAGATGATCCAACTGAATGATCTTATCTGTTGCTATTGCTTTGCTTATTAACTCAAACCACAGAAAACACAATTTTTTTTTATCTATTTGAAATATTTTCAGCATTGTGAAATAAATCAGATTATTATGGTGTCTATTACCCTTAGAAGGTTTTGCAAGATAACAGTAATTAATTAAATTTATTACAATTGCTATACTTCGCGATCAAGGAAAGAGACCGCTAGCCTTGTTCCTTAAGAGGCTTAAGTACATTCTCGTTATTAGTGCGATGACTTCCGTGATATTGTGACAAGTCTTTGCTGAGCTAGACACGTAGCTCATCGTTGACTATGAGACATTATTACAAAGTGTATTTCTTTCATGTCTTAGATTCAGAGTTCGAATTATTCATCTAATATTAAATTTTTTTAAAAAACTGGCTGCTGCCCGCGACTTCCACGAGTAACCTATAAAATTCCCGACTATGTCATGTCAGCTACCCTTCAGTGAAAGTCCGGTAGAAATCGGCCCAGCCGTTTCGGAGATTACCCGGAACAAAGCGGCTTGCGGACAGACAGACAAAAAGTTTTTAAATGCGATTTTCGTTATCAGCAACGCAAATACACCATCTTCCCGAAATCGGGAATTTTTCTTTTGACATTACAAATGGACACTCCAATTTTATTATATGTTAGATTTAATAAAATCTGAGATCGTAAATGTATTTGCTTAACTATACTTTTGCCTTGTAATAATCGGAATATACGATGTCTTTGTTACAAAAGATCTCTATTTCTAACGTTTTTACTTCATTGCTTTTCAAGTTATTAAATTACATTAAATCTTAATTCCATGAGTGTATATACCTAGCGCAGAAATTCATAGAAAATATTACCTTTTGTGACATAAGAAGCTTAATATATGATGGTATTAAAGTTACAAGTTGCAGGGTCTTTGATACATATAAGATGATAGGATTACGGGAATTTAATATAAAGGCTTAAGGATTGATATGCAAATAGAATATTTAGTACATATACTTTTAAAATGCGCATTACGTTACTGACTTGGATTTTATAATTGTGGTTAATGAATTTTTTACTTAAATTCTATTCTTAAATAATTAAAAAAAAATAGTGCAATTTTTGTAATGTATACTTGCAGATTTTTTTTTTTAACAGTGACATGAACTTTAATAATAATCTACGTTATTTCCTTGAGCGTATCAATAATCCGCATTCTCTTACATAATTGTTTGTTTTGCAGTTTCTCCACTACTATCGATCCAATGCCCTTGAGAGTCGGCATACGATCACACTAACGACTTTTATGTTTTTACAAAACTTGACAATTTTCGATGAACATTTTTATTTACAATACAGAAGTTATGGATAAAACCTAGAAGAACAAAACTGTCTTCCTTTTTCGACATTCATACATCTATGCATACATTTCTTTCGGGTGCTCTTAATGGGCGGTATTATCAAAAGAATATCTAATTTAAATAAATAATACAACATACCTCTAGCACCCAAAGTACCTATAGGATTGAAACTATTTCTTCGCAACTTGACTCTAAAGTCAATAGGTATGTCTCTAGCTAACGGCACGTGATAGTTCCACGAACGAGTTGTTAGTAATTCGCCAGTTTTATCATCGTACATCTGTTGTTCACACGTCCAGTAACCCAAACCCATCACAAACGCTCCTTCTATCTGAAAGTTAATGGAAACTTTAAGTTAATCAGCGTCAGAATTCTTGCGATAGTTAAACTTGAAGGCATCATTAAGTTACTTCATTTTATTCAGAGGCTGTTGGGTTAACTGTTATTTTTCCGTATATAAAAATCTTATTAACAGTATAGAATCTAATTACGGGTAATTCAAAATTGATTAGTTTCTGTACACAAAAGAGTTGAGGCTAACAAATTTCTCTAACCAAATCTAATAGTATTGTAATATTTACAGTCAAATCAAAGGAGGGATGAATCGCATGTAACAAAGAGAACGTTAGTTATGAGTACACCGGTAAAGGTAGACATGGACAGAGATGGATTACGTGCAAGGTGATATGAAGGGAGTGATGACTGAGATGAAGTATGATAGAGTTATGTGAAGAACAAAAACCTCTTACTCTACGGAAGTAGGATAAGGAGGATGATGATGATAATCAAATCTTACAACCTGACCAACATCGATTTCTGGATTCAAACTCAGTCCTACATCTTCCATTATATCCACTCTTAAAATGTCATGTTCTCCTGTTAGAATATCCAATTCTACTTCAGTGACCACAGCACCAGCGGATCTGTGAATCTCCTCATCATTCGGTGTTACTCTATAAGAAGCTTGAAGATTAATACCGGCTGTAAACGCAGCTTGAATCAGAAATTCCCAAATTGGATTATTTAATTTATCTCTTATAGAAGACAATCTATCTAAGATTATCTGACAGGCTTTTATAGCTCCGAAGCATATCGCATGCGTTGTTCGACTACTGCCAGTTGTGGAACAATTCGGATTTGATATGACGTCATACGATTTAACCTTGACTTTGTTTAAAGATATGTTTAAAGTATATGCGATTGCTTGAGCGACTTTTGTATTAATTCCTTGGCCTATTTCAATGCCACCGTGTTTAACGACTACAGTACCATCTCCGTGATAGACTGTGAGAAGTATATGATAGTCCATGATAGTACCAGCCGGCCAACTCATTAAAGCTACTCTTAAACCCCGTTTCTTCCAACGGTTATTCTTATTGAATACCATTATTTCTTCTTTACGTTTCTCGTATTCGCTTTCTTCTATTAGATTTTTAACAATGTCCACCACATCTGTTAGTAATGGGTTTAAATTCTTTAAACGTACTTGCAATGGATCTAGATTCAGTTCGTAAGATATTCTCTCCATTAAATGTTCTGTCATAGCTATGGTTTCCAATGCACCTAGCAAACCAAATTAAAAAAAAAATTGCTATTCTATAAAGTACAAATCTGTTTAAAGAGTTTTACGCCAGCTGTGTCTTTCAAAAACTTTTAGATAATTGGAAATCAAATCAAATTGCGTATGAGAATTTGTAGACGTCAATCTAGGAAAAGATGGATGGATTGACATAACATTAAGAAGAGAAAGAGTGAAATGACTTATTTATCTGGAGAGAAAAACTATAGTGAAGATCATAATTACCAGGTGATCTAGCATAAGTATTAGAGGCTGTGTCAGTGGTTACAGTGTAGAGTTTGTACTGCCACCTGGTGTTGTTGTAGCAGTTCTTGATTGCAGCGATACCAAACAATGTGACAGTGTCACTGACGATGTACCCATGGTCTTCGTATAATTTATATTTCATGTATTGGATCTCACCTGCTTTATCTACTCCCATCTGAAAATTTGTGAACAGTGGAAGGAAATGCTCTCGAATTAGTTCGCGTTCAATCTAATATTTTTTCAAAAAACTTCTCCTAAACTAAATCACCTCCTGAAGCTAAATTGTCTGATCCGGTTTTAATGAAGGAGATGTCATTCAATTCTTCTCAAGAGTGTAATAAATTTAATTGAGTCATTTATGTTAGTAATTACTAAACTAGCTTTCCTTCGCGATTTCGTCCGTGTGGAATTAGAAAAAACAAAAGTGAGTAGTCTATATGTTTTTCCAGACTATCCTCTAAATCTATGCCAAATTTCATCAAAATCCGTTCTGCCGTTTAGGCTACAAACTCTAACAAACATCCATCCATCTCAACGTAAGTGAAGATTTCTTTGCTCATCACCTCATATTCCAATGTGTACGGCAACCGCTTCCCCATGACTCTCATGTTAGCGTCCATACTCATCACAAAGCGACACGAGCGCCCGGTGAGATGTGTGACCAGAGCACAGGCACACGCCACTAGACCATTCCGAGTTATCTTAGCACCGTACGACCCTCCGCAACGAGGTATTGTGATATTAATCCTGGAAAGAATATACATAGACCTCCTAACCCCTATCATCACCAGTCACCAGTATTCCTTTAAATCAGGCGCACAACTATGACTAGACAATCGCATTGTGTGATTGTCGATTGTTTCGCAGCCAATTCAACTGTTTTTGCACAACTTAAAATCGAGTAGTGTGCACCGTATAAGCTTAACGGGGCGAAATGATTGATACTTTTTGAACGATTAAAGTTACTGGCAACTAATAATTTTGAGTCCTGGCTGAATGTGCATCGGACATGATAGATGTCAAGCGACGATCGAATGACTGATGACAGTTGACATAAAATGGTGGAAATGTGCGCTTTGTTATTATAAAATCAATTGGTTAATCTCTGTAAATGTTTGCAATTCGATTAGAGTTTGTTGTGAAGTTATCAATTAAGATGATGGTCAACTAAGGATAGTGTTTCTAATGTTACGCGATTGTATTTCATTATCTCCGACATACGCACGCCCACAATGGAGGATCGTTACCGTGTATATGATCTTGTCTTCGGAATTGAATTCTACAAACCGCTCGTTCACTCCGACATACTTGTTAGTTAAATAATTATTTTTTGGATATCTCAAATTTATAACAATGTAAGATCCACTCGATCTTTTGGATCTCACATCTTGGCACATCTTGCGATATTAAACCATACATGTGAACATAACAGTTCGTAATTCTTCTGCCATAACAGGAATTTCACTCCTCAATACTCCACTCGTACGTGTAACTTTCGTTGAATTTTCTTATATTAAAAATGGATCGGAAACAAGAATACTCTTCCGTACAACGTGTACATTCGAGTTCCAGGTAACATACATATTTATTAAACATCTAAAATTCGAGACATCAAAAAACTCAATGAGGATCTAATCTCAAACTCGAAGTTTACAAAGAGTGAAGTAAAACTTTGGAATTAAAATTCTAAATTCTATCACGTATTTTAGGTAAGGAATTAGCTTCATCTCTCAGTATCGGTATAATTCGAGCTCGTGATCTCATTCCGATCCAGAAACGGGAGTGATTTATCGTCAGATTACTGTGTGTCGATGTCGATGCGGTGACGCAAGTGCCCACCCGTCCGTGACTGAACACTCCTCGATGACTTGTCCTAACTAACCTATTTTTACAGATGCCATTGCTAACCCAATAATGTCAACAAACTATCTACTAACCAGTTTCCATTGCTGAAACACCTGCTGAAAAATCTGATTAAGATATAGGAAAAAAATCTAAAAATAAATTATGAGGGAAATGAGATATTCATTTCGTAACCACCTAAAGGTGATATCGATCTTATCGAAGCAAAGCGATCTTCGCTACATTTAAATTTCGAATTCAAAATAAGGAAGCTTCGAGCCTCGTTCGAAATTCAAATGTGACGTTTAGAGCTTAGATAAGACAAAGTTAATGATCCTATCGAAACAAAGGCTAGAAGATGCCGTGTTGGTCTACGTGATAGTTTGCGGGTCGCGAGGCGATATATTAAAACATAACTGGACATCCGGCATTAGGCGCCGGCCCTATTGGCATACCAACAGCCAGGTTTAATGGACACCGATACAATAGTAATAGACGCTGTTAATATTAATAGCTTAGCACTGAATAAATTCTTATAACTGGACTTGAAATTTGCGACTCCATAACCTGAGTCTCAAGATTTATAGCTGGAATATTCTGATGTCCTAAACTAAAGCAATATGTATTATAATTTGATAGTAACAGTCATGATACTTATAGATAGAATTAAAAGTTCTGCTTCACGACTCTAAAACATTCAAAACGTTTGAGTAATAGTAAAGTTTCATAGGAATGTTAGTTACAAGGCTAACTTTAAAGTTTGCATATGCAGTAAATCTAAGACTCAGTGCTTGGTAATAGGATTTATCAACGTTGTCATTCGTGCAATGACGGCCAATCGTGACCGTGTCTGCCGGCGCCGACTGTTGGACTGCACTATGAATATGACAACCTGTCTCCATAGACTAAATACCTGTTTCCACTCAGAGGCTAGCCGTGTTTTGTAAGGAATCGCGAGTTTTATTTTCATTACAACCGCGACTTTATTTAAAATGGAAAAAGGAAAATTATTCAAAATGTCTTATGGAAATTAAATCATTTTTAATGTCCCATTAATATTAAAATTAAAGAAACCAATCTTCTTCTTAAGGTGCCTCTCCGACTAGCGAAGATTGGCGGTCAGTTCTCCAAATTTAACTTTATCTCTTGCGAGGCGAAATAGTTGGGCGGCACTCGCAATTCTTGTCCACTCTTAGATGTTCCGTAACCACGATTTCTTTCGACGACCAACACAAAAGTAATCAATAGTTGTATTCAATTACACGGATCGATAAATCAGCCTGCCAATTCAACGCGTGCTATTCGAAGCCTGGAGGCGTTTAGTATTTCATAAAGGCATTAGCCCTTTCTGATGTTATCGCCTACTCTGTATTCAGAGAGGCCCTCTATCGGCGGCATAAAGAACAAGCGCCGATTGTGACGGAAATGCTAATTGGTTACATTTGACACTCGGATTAGTATAGAGGGCCCTTTGTTACCTAGAGTTATTTACAGCCCGTTAATAACGGTAGGGAGTGTCTACGCCTTGCTCGCTATCACCATTGTTTCGTTACCGTTTCGTTTACAGATAAATCAC
>JAOCNA010000029.1:5851181-5865201 GCA_026546675.1 Papilio helenus | reverse complement strand
TAGTGAGATTATGAGAAAAATGTTACAAGTGAAATGTAAACTATGCCTCCTCTATATTTTTTGACTTATTCAAAGTTGCACAACCTTTTGTCGACGTCACCTATACCTCCCATTGTTAGGCCTGAAGACACTTAACCTTTGTAGAAATCTTATTCTATGTTTACTTGATTTTTCGTAATTTCGTAATGTCTAATAATGTAGATACTTACAATTAACTCTTCCATCATGTTTTTGAGAAAATGAAATTGTATCTATTGTAGCTGTGAACATACAGACAGCAAAACTGTTGAACAATTAAAAATATTTGATATAATCAGTGGATGGACATTATTGTATTGAATCAAAATTAACACAGGCTTTTTTTACTGCTATCATGCTTTTCATGTTTAAATATTTGATAGTACATTTCATTTGGACAGCAATTTCATTAGCCATCGCCATGCCATTGCCTCATAATATGCAGTTGCAGCTACATAAGTACTGCTTATGCTAATTGAAAATTTACTTAACAGCAATTAAGTATTTGCAATGTAATAGACCCATTTCAACTCTTTTATGTGGTTAAAAGAATCAACAAACCTATTTGTTGTTGAAATGGGACTTTTATATTGTCCTTTTTAATATAACAGTTACTAACCTACTATTAAAATTATAAATATGGTTTTGGTTTTGCTTGTCACAACAGATAAAGGAAAATATAAAGGTATTGTTTAATGTTTTTTTTAATTAAATAATAAACCTTGCTGGACGAATCAGATTTCAAAAAAAATTAGGCACTTGGTATTTTTCAACATCGTACGAGTCGTTGCAGAACATAGTTTTAGGTATAGTGGGAAGGGATGCGGAGGCCAAATGTCAAAAACATTGAAACACTATAATAGACAATTATGAACTCTGCTATGGTTCTTGTATTTACGTAGACGAGGCGACTGCACTGAATGTGTTAAAAATGCCTGTAAAATCTACATGCGCTGAATGCGGTTAGGTTACGCGGCAAGAACTATCTGTGCGTTGATAGTGTGTAAGGAAATAAATGTATTATATTTGTTGGAACAGTATTTAACGGTGATATGGAAGGAGGGCCGAACACCGAGGGAGGTTACCTCGCGGACGGGCACACGCTCACTGCGGAGGAGTGCGCCTTCCTCCAGAGCAACCTGCCCCCTAAGGCCGCCGCTATCGACGAAGACATACTGTGAGTTGTGCTAACGTACATATTTTTTACTTAGTAGTTGATTAATTTGCATTTTTAGTTAGCATATTCAGCTTTGTAATGTCGAATAATGTGATTCAAAATGTTGGAGACGCATACGAAATTTTATTGTAAATCGTATAATAATTTAACTATGCGACGAAAACGATCGATTTAAGCGTGAAGTTATTCTTTGGTCTACATGTAGAAATTATGACCAAACACTGAAAAAACTGCAAAAAATTCTTAAGGTCCAAAAAGTACAAGACATTTGGGAAAAGCTCAAATGCAGATAGAGTTTTCATTTATTGTCCAGCAAGTGTTTTATAAATTAGACATAATCTTATTATACTATAGCATAACTTGGCTTTTATGCAAAACTTGCCTACCAGAAAACCAATCATTGCATGCTTTTAAATCATTTTATTATATTTGATCAGCTTCACCATCAACTTGCTTTGTCTTCTACGGATATTCTATTTATAGTTTTTGTTTATTAATTCATTAAAATTGCATGTCTTAAACCCATTCTCAACTGCTTTTTGCCAAATGTTCATTTTACAAACACTATTCTATTATTTGTGAGTTTTCATTTATACATCGAGTACTAACAGATTTATCATATTACGATGGTCATATTAAATATAATTTTTCAGCGACGAACTAGAGAACGACGCATGGGAGACCGGCATGGACGCCGAGATGCAGGCCGGCTTCCTCGAATTTCTCAAGATGTCCAATCAGATCAAACGATAACCACATACAGCGTGCGACTACTGTTACTAACTGAACAGATAACGTCGCATCACTGACACGAGAAATGTCAAAAAGTAATAAAAAAAATTATAAAAATCCTTAGAAAATAATAAAAATATCTCAGTCGCAGACCATCACTCTAGAAGAATTAGTATGGATTAGTGAAGCGGTAGGATTAGAGGGAGTGTACCGTCATTTATGAAAGAGTTCATTTTGTATGAGCACCATATCTTTGAACATCAGGTTGTGCGTTCAACTCCTTAGTGGTACAGCAGTGGGTGATCGCAGGAATTGCCGTAAGTAACACTTCCATTTATGCATTTGTTAGTAATATCTTAAAGTTTAAAGTGACATAGCCAGAAATACTGACATTTACTGCCTTTCAATGAATATGTTGTAATACCAGATACATATAAAATAGGTGCTCTTTTAGAGTGGTCGATATTGATGTTAAAGATAGTCTATATTTTTATTTTCATCTATACGCCAATTAGAATAATGTATGCAGATGTGTCAGTGTTTTGTTGTATTTTTTTTTGCAATTTGATTTGTATATTTGGGTCTGTCGCTGAGTAGGATAAATTCATAATAACATGCGAGCAACATTAATTACTTTGGATAAAGAATGGATTTATATTTTGTCACATTTGAATCAATTAACAATCATGAACATTAAAATAATGACTTAATGTAAACAAGTTTGTATGTCATGAAGTCGGAACAAAATAATTGGGCATTATACTTATTTTAATATTGTAAAATGTCTTTATGATTTTAAGATCCATAACATGGTTATTGTAATAATACATCGAGTGTCGTAAAATTTGTTAAAAGAATATGTTTTCTTTCTTGTATTAATGTTAAAACCAAATTACTTTTTTACATTTTGTCCGTATTCCTTCTAGTTATTTAATGATCTCATTTTTAACTCTTTCAAAATTGACAATAAATACGAAATTGCTTACAAAACATACAATAACCTGCATAATAAACACAATATAGTTAAAGAACAACTGAAAACCAAATCGAGGAGTGATTAATTTAAGTAGAATTAGAATTGAATTCCTTTAAAAAACAAAGCAATATAATGCACAAAAAAAATACAAATATTACGTTTTTATTTGCAAGTGTAGAGGCAAAATGACAATAACTCTCTTATTTTAATGTAAAATAATGCATCCTTCAAAATATATTCACCCCGGAATGCATATGAAAATGAAATCTTGGATGGCTTAAGAATGAAGATGAAATTTTATTATTATATGAGGACATGATAAACTTTTTTATTAAAACAATTTTTTTTAATTACCAGCACAGCTTGAAAGACAAAAGGTTGTATGTATTAACTGTAAGTAAAATTTTGGTTATGTTTTTTTTTCATCTTGAAATTTTGTTTAATTTTAATTCAATTGGGTTCTCCTAATCATGTGAAAATTGTTTTATTGAAAAAATATCACATTACGCCCTCTTACGGCTTTTTATCCGCCGAATATTTAAGTAAATACTTCCATGAATTTTATTTGTATTTGGTGCGGCAATGCCACCAGTAATGCCAAATTCGTTACATTGTGTTGTTTATAATTGCTTGTTATTGACATAATTCTTATTTGTATGAAGTGAAATTGTGTGATAATGTATAATGATGGATTTTAATAATGACCTAATTGCCAGTTTAAATGTCACGTAATACATATATCAGTGAAGGTTGCATGTACACACATCCGTACTGTGTACATGTTTATGCAATAAACACATTTTTGAATATTTTTGCAATATATACTGGAATTATTTATTTAAAGTGATTAGGGCGAATGTTTATAATATTCCATTGTATTTTTGTTGCAGTGATATTATGAATGTTATAAGAATAAATGGATATTTTATTATAAGTCATTTAAGTAAAATGTCGTTTTATTTCCGATCAAACAGACTGTATACCTTAATTCCAAATCCTTGTATAGATTGTTTCAAATAATAGTGTGGAAATAATACAAATACTTTCTGATTATAAATGTTTATAATATACCTCATAATACATTATCTATATGGAGGTCATGACAGATTATTTTTTGTCCACAAAGTACAAAAATAATATAGGCATATGATATAATATAATGAACTTTAGACTTTACAATTTATTAACAATTAGCGTGTTTTACAGAATGTATTTTTTCTAGAATCTTCTAGATATACAAAATAGAGTTTTCAATGAATGTAGTTCTTTTAAAGATAGTCTGATCAAAGTGGAAATTTAACTTTGTTTATTTAAATGGAGTCTTGCTTACTCCATGCATTGTTATACTTGAGGCAGAACTTTGTAAGGGTTGAGGATATCATTGGGGTCCATCAGTTGTTTAAGTTGCTTCATCAAGTGTATCGCTGTGAGGTCTTTACTGTAATGTATGTAGTGCGGTTTGCGGAACCCCACGCCGTGCTCTGCGCTGATTGAACCATTTAACTTTGCCACCTCCTCAAATATGAAAGGCTCCAACATCGAACACACTTCTTGGTCGTATTTCGGTACTGTCACGTTGATGTGGATGTTACCATCACCTGGGAAAATGTCCGATTTAATTAATAGTGTTTTTAACCGATTTTAAACATAAGGAGGTTTTCAAGTCGTATGTTTGTTTTTTTGCTATTAACACTTGGCATTCGAGAAAGGTATTTTTACTCTTGCATTCTGCCACTGTAGCGCGGGTCAGGTAAAATTACGTATTTAGTAGCTGGATAACCTATCAAGCACCAATCTACTAAACACGTTTTTTCGTGAATAGCGCGAAATTTTATAGGTATACGAAAAAACGTCTTCTACACGCGTAATTCGTTGGCGAAGTAACCCCGCTTGCCAAGTGTTAATAGTTGTTCATGTAACAAAACAAATAGTTATCCCTTAGCAATTGACTGCTACTTCCATTAAATTGGTATCGACACATCGTTATCTCTATTTCTTTCAATAAGAATGAAAGGGAGGACTATTTGGCCTAAAATAACTCACTATTGTTTGTATCTTACCAACATGTCCGTATCCATACACTTTGACGGCCTTGTCGCCGAGCCTGTGGCGGAGCAGCGGCACGAGGCTGTAGTAGTTGTGAAGCGGCACGGACACGTCGTACTTGAACACGTAGCCGTCAATCAACCCCGCCCCCGCTATGCTCTCACGTAGGTTCCAAATTGTCTGCAAATATCTTCTTCCTTTAATGGACTAGCTTTCGCCCGCGATTCCGTCCGTGTGGAATTAAAAAAGCAAACCTGCCTAAGTGTTCTTCCAGACTATCCTCTCCGTCTATGCCAAATTTCATCAAGATCCGTTCAGCAGCTTAGCTTACAAACTCTAACAAATATTCATCCATCCATCTAAACTTTCGCATTTATAATATTTGTGAGATAAATAGTAAGAGATTTTGTTGTTTGGATAGGGCTTTCTCACTCTTTCGGAATCTTTTTTTGGTAATTTTTAGGTTATCCAACTTAACAAATATTGTTTTCATGTCAAACTAAAATTGCCGTTATAAAGTGTTTAAAAACTTAATTTATTCTACGGTGCTCGCTAATTAGTAAATGTTGTTTTATTTATTTAAAGTATGCAATAAGTGACCAAAGGTTAAGAACACCTGCATTTTGGCGGGTTCGGAGGTGACAGTTCCGTCGACAATGAGGCCGCTCTCCATCTCCTTGTCCAGAAACCTCGAGAGCTTCTCTGCGTCGTGAGTTTCGTCGCTACCACTCGTCTCCACTAATACGTAGAACGGATAATCTGATATTGGATTTCTACAAAAAATGTTTTAAATGCAGATTTTTTAATACAACAATTTAGCTTTTTCATTTCTACACTTACGGCAATTTAAGATTTTGAACAGTGGAAGAGATAGAATCGTTATCAGCCATTTCGAAGGCAGATAAAATTTCTCCCAGAGATGATTTAGCGCTTGCGTATAAACGAAGAACATTCTCGAAGTTTTTCACACCTGCAAAATACTTTTCATTATTTTTTTTTAGTAAATAATCAACAGGTATTAATTCATTGTGAAAAAATTCGATCTGATATAAAGTTTATTTAAGAATTTTCCGCAATGGCTACAGGCCAACTCGCGCTTTATTTCCTCTATCGTATTTTTAGAACAAAAATATTTGCGATTTTATGTATGTACTGTATTTATGCACCACTACGATAGAAGTCGTTTTAACTAAAAAGGATTTCTTTCAGCACATAAAGGAGATTGTATGAAATTTACCGAAAAATCCTAGTGAAACAGCTTTCGGCAACGCAGGGCAATGTATGGCAACTTTGGTCACCACACCCAGCGTGCCTTCAGAGCCAATGAACAGGTGCTTCAAGTGATAGCCCGTGTTGTCCTTTTTTAAAGTTTTCAAGCAATCGATGATGGTTCCGTCGGCTTTTACCTTTGAACAAAATGTTTATCAATACCACCCTGTTAAAATCTTTAATCTTAACAATTAGGGTAATTTAGTTCAAAACCTGTGAACACATCATACCAAGTTTCGGATATGTCATGACCGGATCGTAGTATTGATCACTTTAAGAGATCCTACACAATATATGCTTCACAATAAATGTCAAATATCCTCACAGCTTCAACACCTAGTACTGATCCGTGCAGGTTCCCGTATCGCAGCAGCCGCAGCCCGCCCGCGTTCGTGCTCACGTTGCCGCCGATGTGGCACGAACCTTTCGCACCCAAGTCCAAAGGCATTATCAGATTACGCTCACGAACATAGCTGTCCAAATTCTCCAAAACGCATCCCGACTCACAAACTAATGCACCTGTATAAAAACAACAAAATTTTATGATAACAGCCAGATTTATGGGGATAGGATTCAGTTCTTAAGGAAAAGTTTTACGGTAATATATGCTAAAACTTTACTGCTTAGTTTCCAATTGCTGGAACTCTTAAATCCTTGCCTTAAGTTAGTTCCATGTTGTCTAATTTGGTACAGTATTCCTGACTTATACCAATGAGGCGTAGAATACGTCAAATTAATGAATTTGTATAATTATTTTAAAATATGCAGCACTTGTAACAGTCCCCCAAAACATAATTTTTATTCTACTTACAAGTTAAAAATTTACCTGAAAGTTCATCTAAGCTGATAATTTTATTCATGAGCATAAAACTAAGGACTATCTCATCAAAGACGGGCACCGAGCCGCCGACCAGGCCTGTATTACCGCCTTGCGGACACACCGCCAGCCGTTTCTCATTGCAGTATTTCAAGATCTGAGACACCTCTTCTGTTGTCTTTGGCTTTAGGACTAATTTAGATTGACCTAAATAAACATATACTTAATTGAAAAATAATTCAATACATCTTTAATTAATTAACGTAACTAATGGTTATTAAGTGGAAAAATAGTTGAATACTTGGCGAAGTGTCATACCTCGGCAATTTTTAATCCAGTCAATATTAAATGGGAGAATGTCATTTTCGTCAGTCAGCACTCTGTCTTCACTTAAAATTGTTTTAAAGTAATCTAGGTCAGAAGATTGTATGTTGCCGAATTGCTTTCTTCTTACTTTGTATTTTTCCTGTTAAAAAAGTACATGCATTTGTGATCAAATAAATGATATTGTCTGCCAGGAATCGAACCCAATAAAAGCAGTCTAAACCATTACCACTTGTAATTTGTAACGTTTTGTATTGGTGTTAAAATTGCATGTCATGATATACTTTGCTTGCATTATTTTAACACTTGTTTAATTAAATATACGGTTTCGTTTCTTATTTTTACGAAGATTAATTTTGAGTAAATATATGATGAAATGTGATTAGATAAAAACTATTGAGTAAAACAAGATTGTTTTTTGTTAGTAGTATTTTGCGATAATTAGTAAAATCCCCTTTCATTATATTTTTAACAACTTCTAATCATCATTGCCCAAATCTGATCTAGTCAAACATAGCAAAATAAAAAGTTAGACTAAATACGTGGGTACTTTAAAAAGTGTCATCTTTGGTCTCTTCTCTAATATTAAAATCTAAAATCTCTGCCTACTCTTCTACGTACCTGAGATGCTTTTGTTTATCGAACTAATTAAGCATTTATTTCTAAATATTTACCAATGAAAATAGCCTATAAATAAAAGATATAACTAAGTAAAAAGATAGTTGAAGGTCGAATTATAATAAATATATCTTACCGAGGATAACTGTGGTAAAACTTGGGATGCACATCTTACTTGATTGAAAACATAAGAATTTTTTAAATTGGTAAAAATCAAAGACCATGTATTTAACATAACTTCAAAATATTCTTAAATAAATTATTATTTAATACAGTCAGCACGGAGCAACTAACAGATAATGCTGCGTTGTTTATTGTCTATACGATATAAATGTATTCTTACGTAATCTCGAGCAAGACTTTACATACGTTAAGTATTTGTTATCTATCTTCATTTATATCTATGCTCTTTACATATATACCATGGAAGTAATAAGTACATGGTATATACTTGATACTTTAATACCAAAAAGCGTAAACATACACCATACACTTCTTTGTTATGTAGGATAGGATGTCATCAACCACAGCATATTTCTGAATCTTTTTTTTAATAAAAAAAGCCCTTCACTAACGTTCAATTTAGGGGTAAATAAATTGGAAAAAATTGTAATGCGGGAAAGGAACAAAAACTGAAACCCATGAAATATTTGTGTCACAAATGTCACCGCGGTGCTGCCAATGCTACGGCAGTTGCTGTGTTTTAAGGACTTTCGGGTAATAGAGGACAATAAATAAACGTTTCGTTCATGTCAAAAAAGTTAAAATAATGACATTCCCTAATGTTGAAAAGTTTTTCCTTGTTTTAAGCCCACAGTTGATTACCAGACACACACGGCTTTTTTACACAATGTGCACGGCTGGGTAAAAATTTTTACTGGCAATACTGTTTGCGAGTTATACAGAGCGCGAAACGTCAAAATAAAATATATTACACAAAATGCATTTTTAATTTACGTAACTTGTAAAATAATAAATATCCAGACGTCAAGTAAAACTAAAAATGAATTCGTCGTGGCGAAGTACTTTACCCATTTTAAGACGGTTTGCAAAACAAGAAATTAAGTTAATACCCATACGCAATTTTGTAAATAACCTAAGTATTGAAAAACATTTAGCTTCGGTTTCTCCTGTTAACGTTGCTTATAATGTTTTTCGTAATAAATCAAAAAAGGTTCGTTAAATATTTATGTTTAATATTACTTAAATATTACTGCTTTGCTTAGTACTTGTTTTTTTAATAATCAAACATCGTAACATTTTTATAAACAGCAGACTAACGTAGATTCCGATGATGAACAAGAGGTGTTTGATGAAGATGACGTTTCATTGTCTAGGGACTCGAAACTCGTCAAATTTAAAACAACTTCTTTAAGAACAGATGTTGTGATCAAATCTGCTCTTGGAGTGTCTAGAAAGTAAGTACACTGAACACCGCCTTAAGAAGACAATACGATTATAAATAATACAACTTGCCGAATAATAAAATACCTTACCGTGTCATCTGCAGAATAAAAAGACGATAATATGTTAGGTGTTTGTAGTTAAAATTATGCCAATTAATGACCCAGAGTGAATACAAGCCAAGGTGAAAGCATTTCTTTCATTGCTGTATTATAAAGTTGTCTAAACATAAAGGATCTTTATTTCACTATTTCTTAAATAATTTCATTTTTCAGTAAAATAGAGCAAGTTTTCTATGAAAGTAAAATAAGAGTAAATGGGAAGAAAATAATGAAAAAGAGTCATGCGGTATGTTACAAGTATTTTTATTAGTGCTTTAAACTAACAAAAAGTTAAACTTAAAAACTTTGAAATTACTGAAATGTTTAAACACCATAGATATTAGAGTAATGTTCTTTTTTTAAACAAGAAAGAGATTCTCAATTTATTGGTATGTTTTTTGCAGGTAAAAGTAGGAAGTGAAATAGATGTAATTAAAAGTGTCAGTCCTCACAACTCTGATCACTTATATGTGGCTCGTATTGAAGTGCTAAATATTGTTCCTAAAGAAGAAGATATAGCCATAACTGTACGGAGATTTAAAAATTTACTTATAGAGAATTACGAAGATGATCCCTACAAAAGTTCAGGTGTTAATAATGATACATAAATATAGAAAAAAGGAAGAATTTTTAATGCATATTATGTGATTAATAAACTTATAAGCATAATTTACGAGTCAACAAATTAATTTATACAACTAATACTAGCTTTTGTCTGTTCGCTGAATAAAAAAAAACTTAATCAGTAGCCTATGTCCTTCATGAAGACATGTTGAACCATCCTGAAAATACCTTCTTACAAACGTGCATCCATCCATCTCACCTCCGATTTTATTTAAGATAATTTGTGTAACTGTCGAGGGAGACAGAATATACCGAGGAAAAATCTCAATAAACAGTAAATGAAGGTTTTTAACTGTTGTAAATCGTATTTAAAACTAAAAATAAGAATAAACCGTCCAAATTGAACTTACTCTTTGGCTTTACATGTCAGCTGTCATGTCAGAATTATTTTAAATACTCTTTGATTATTTCTGTTGACATTGACACTTGACAGGCGGTTGCTTACCACGTGTTTTTGACAATATCTAAAACTTTATTTTAAAATATACCGAAAATGGCTAAATTAAAACTAAAGAAAACTAACAAAGCTGATCAAAAACCTGATGTCAAGAACACAAAGGATGAAAATATGGTTGTCCTTCCACCAGTACGAATGTCTGATGATCCATTGCCAAAACAGGTATTTTTTTCTACTCAGAACTTTACCTTATTAAATTAATATTAATTATTAAAGGTTATTTCATGATTTAGGTGAAATGGATAAATAGGCAACGAGTCCTGGTTTTTGCTGCTCGTGGAATCAACCATCGACACCGTCATCTTATGGAAGATATAAAAAGATTAATGCCCCACCATAAAACTGAATCCAAAATGGAAAGAAGCAAAAATCTTTATGTTGTCAATGAAATTAGTGAAATGAAGAATTGCAACAAATGCCTTCTATTCGAAGGAAGGAAAATGAGAGATCTCTATCTATGGATGTCTAATGTCCCGAATGGTCCAAGTGCAAAGTTTTTAATAGAGAACAGTAAGTTTTAAATTTTTAATTCAATATCTGATTTGTAATAAACGAATTGTACTATATTTCACTTGTTCCTTATTTTTATGTACATCTAAAATGTTGCAATTTCACTGTTATCCTCTAATAGTTTAATTAAATGTATGTTTAATTTCAGTTTACACAATGGGTGAGTTAAAAATGACTGGCAATTGTCTAAAAGGGTCTAGACCTCTTTTATCTTTTGACCCTCAGTTCACAAAGGACCCTCATTATAGTTTATTGAAGGAGCTGCTCATTCAGACATTTGGTGTGCCCCGATACCATCCTAAGAGCCAGCCATTCTTTGATCATGTGTACACATTTATGATTCTTGATAATAGAATCTGGTTTAGGAATTATCAAATACTTTCCGAAGATGGTGCTTTGGCAGAAATTGGACCAAGATTTGTTTTAAATCCTGTAAGTGTAAAAAATGTGTATAGTATTCTTGTATTGATTTTTCATATCACTTGAAAATCATTTTTCTTATTTCAATGTTTTTGTTTATAGGTAAAAATATTTTCCGGATCATTCGGTGGGACAACATTATGGGAAAATCCTAAATATGTCAGCCCAGCAAAACTAAGACAAGCCATGTCAAAGAAGGCAGGTAACAAGTATGAGAGGAGAGTTGAGAAGAAGGCAATGCATGAAGCAACTAAACCAGAGACTGGATATCCAGACATAGAGGGTGCCGACTTCTTTAAAGGAGATCCTATGGAGCAGGCTCAAGAGGTGGTAGTTAAAGGTTAGTGTTATACTTTATTTTGATAAAGAAGTTATGGTTTTTTTATATTCTCAGGTATTAAATTCGCAAATGAGACAGTGCCTACATAGATTTATTGAAATAGTGAAAGACTGCTATCCATAGACAATCAATAGATATCTGTGATTGCATTGGCTTCCTTTAATTATTGCATTTTTGTTTTAATAGGCCCAACACTCTGTGTATAAACACAATTTCATTACTGTAATAATTATCCAGCTTATGTACATTTTACTTTTAGTGAAAAAAAACTCATTTAGATTAATTTCCCTTATTGAGACATAAACATATATATAATTAGGTAATTAATTGATTAATTAAGTTACATCATACAAATGACTATCTAGTATATTTGTACTTTCAGAGGAAGTAAATGATGAAGCTGATGATAGTGGCAATGAAGAGGTTGATCAAAGTGATGATGAAGTTGAAGAAAGTAATGATGAAATTCCAGAAACTAAAAGAAAACCATTTAATATGAAACTTAACAAAACCAAACCGGAGAAGACAATAAGGAGAAAACAGCTCAAAGCAAAAAGCAAGGCTATATCCGATCAAATTAAGAAGAGGAAAAATAAACAGTTTAAGAAGAAATCTGTAAAAGCCTGAAACTTTTCAAAGGTTTTCAATAAATAAAAAACTCAAATGTTACAGTTTTATTTAATTTAAAGCATAAAAAAACATTGATATACATTTTATAATTCAATCATTTAACAATGGAAGAAATTATTTATGTGAGGTAGACAAAATTAACAAATGTACTTTTAATTGCATTGATTTTATAATTATTATCTTGAGATTATCAAAAATAAATGTTAATCCATTTACATTTCGTTAAAACATACTTATAAATATAATGAATTAAAAATATCATTCTAGAACAATTTCGTAAATAATTAAAAGTTAGTTATTTAAAAATGATAAAAAAAACTTCACAAAAACGAAGACAACTTCTGTATTATTCCAAAATCCTGCAAAACTACCATTATGATACAACTGTAAATACTGTTAACATTACTGATAAAATGGCAGAACAAAAATGGCATTTTGAAAATATATAAAGCATAAAATATCACGTCATAAACTCGTAAAAATGACACACATTGCAAGTGATTTATTAATAATTCTAGAGTTTACTTAGAAATTAAAGTTGCCTTATATTTCATTACACATCCAACGATTATGTAAAGATATTATGGACGGTTAGTATGAGACTTCTTAAAAACTTACCTGGAATTGATTTCGGAAGAGTAGAATATTAAAATTAAAACTAATAAAAATTAAAGCCTCTATTCCTAAAAAATACAAGATCAAAAAACAATTGTGCAAAAAGTTTTGTCTTATGCTTTTTCAAGTAACAAAAATATTTTTTCACTATTCTAAAGAATTCGAGATTAAGAGTATGTATTTTAAAAATATTGACAAGATTAAAGTTTGTCTTATATTCAAAATTAATATTTCTTAAAATATGAAGATATTCAAGATATTTATCAAAATTCTAAATTGTTGAATACAACATTGAGAGTATAAAATGCCTTAGAAATGTTTATTTTTCTCACCAAAATAGTCATTCATTAAAATTATCTGTTTAAAGTTTTTAATATGTGTGTATTATTAAAAAGTGATTATGTTATTAGGTCCATATGTGATATTTGAAATTTTATAAATACAAATTCAAAGCATACCATAGTTAAAACTGAGCATTATTTAAAAAAGTAAAGTAAGATCAAAATAATTGAAAAAACTTATACTAAATATCAAATTATACTTAAAATTAATGTCTCCCTAAACTATAAATTATTAAAAAGATATCCAAAAAATGTATAAAGCAAAAGCAAAAAAACGTAAACTAGTCTTAAATGTTTTTAAATTGTCGCCTACGTTATTGTAGACTTATTTGATGATAAATTTTACTTGAGTATAAAGACCCAATTGTCTTAGGATTCCTAATTATCCATGTTTGAATCTAATTTAATGCGCGGTTTACACCGTGCCAGTACAGTTGGTCAGTAGCATTTAACAACTGACACGGCAATCAACTGGCGTAACGTAAACAGTAACTGACACCAGTGAGGCCATACCATATATAACTTCTAATTCCAGCTGCCGTGCCAACTCACGTTCAACAAATCTTCTATTCTCTTCTCTATCGGTGCATCCGAATAAGTT
>JAOCNA010000029.1:5829247-5839884 GCA_026546675.1 Papilio helenus | reverse complement strand
CGATTTAAATGTTCCTAGGAATTGTGCTTTCAAGCAATGAACAGAAATTTATCATTCGCCATTTTTTGAGATATGCATTAGCCCAACTTACCACAATAATTGACCAAAATGCGAAGAATATTACGAGGAAAAAGAATGTTACGATAGGCTGCAGAAATAGTGCGGGTATTGAACCGAGACAATGTGCTGTCTCCTTGAATAATGCAGCCAGGAATGACACTCTAGAACGCATCACAAACACCAGCAACAATAAGATTACCTAAAATATTTCTTTATATAAACAATAGTAGTTATAAACAATAATGTGTGAACTAATTCAAAATACTATTAGGCAAACATAAAAAAAAGATTTCTACTTACTGTTATAATAGTCGCAATTATTGAGTACCATAAAAATGCCTTTTCATTCTTTAATGATTCCTAAAAAATTGAGCATAAATATAAAACCTAATTTGAATTAAAAATTCAAAATATAGCCTAACCAAGAATGTAGATATCTTAGAGACCACTACAATCAACTTCATTGTAACATCACTGTGCAATTCATGCAAATATGTTAGTTCCATATTTGCAATATGGCAAGGGTGTTTCTGTTCTGTTCAGACTATAATAGAGTACTTATTATTACTTACAGCTAAGAACAGTGTTTCAGAAAAATCTCTTTGCTTTGTCCGCAATTCATGATATGTGTACCAGAGAAGTCCTGTCCCTGCAATACTCACAATGGACACAAGTATCATGAATATCCAAGACACAAGTGATGCAAGTAAATGCAGAATTGATACCATTATTAATGAACATACTGCAAAATATAAATAAGGTTAACAAGGATTAACATTAACTTGTATTTAGAATAACATGCAAACACTGCATAATAGTTAATACTTACTAAATGCAATTATAACACAGATAATCATTTCTTTCCATGAAGAATAAAGATCTGATAGCATTTGCTCTATAGTATCCCAGCTGTTCAAAAGATCATAGAAATCTGTGAATACTTTTTCTGCTATCTCCTTAGCTGATTTGGGGAAACATCTGTTCAGCAATGGGAATGATTCATACACAGGCAAGGTTGGACAGGGACCAATAAAATTGTGTAGAGCATTTGAATTTATCACATTATTTAAATCTATGTCATATCTGCAAACATTCGAACCCGTTTCTCTGTAAAAGTTTTGAATGTCCGTCAATGATTCCAATTTCTTTTTTGGACATTGCTTTACACATATCTTTAGTGAACGTCTTAATTCCTTTATGTCCATAAAAAATAAGTAAGGCTTGTCGGCAGTGCTTATACCAGACAAGGTATAATTTAATAACTTCTTGTTACTCTTAACACCACACGTATTACCGAAGGAATCATATCCATTTATGAGTCGTTGTGGGTTCCCATACACGAATGATATACACGCAATTATTAACTGCAAAGCATATTAAAAATGTTTTCATCGTATATTTATTGATATTTTAAAGCAATTTAGTTAAAACTTACCATTAATATCCAAAACACAATGTAAATAACAAGCCACAATACATCAGTGCATCCTTTTCTCGGTGTTTCATTTTGAGGCGAAATTTCACTTTGCGTACAACCCATTTTCCTTTATTTATAAATATTTGCTAATTCACACTTTTCGCCATGCAAAATAACATTTAAACGGTATTACTTGTTTTCAAAGGAGTCAGGTTTACAGAAACCAAAACATATTTATAGTAAGTCCACAAAATCGCAAGGGTGCGGCAGCAGGAAGAGCAAGTGATTGTTTTTGTTTGGTAAATGTTGGTAAATCATACCTTGACGCGTTATGTGATTGGCTTGGCAAAACTGAATTTTAAGTGTTGCATGATTTAACGGGCAGCATTTTACAATTTAGGAATATTTTTAGTGTTTATATGGCTACACAAATTATTTACTATTATTTGATTGCAAATTAAGATTACATTTTCAATACGTTATAAAGTTATTTTAAAATTATTCGATCTGCATTATTATAAAACATTTTACCCTCTACTTCTAATAATACCTAGGTATAATTTTAACACTATATATTTGATCAAGAGACAAATAGTTGTTTTTTATCAAGTCCAACAACATATTACTACTATTAAGGACTCAATATTATGAGTTAGAAGTAAAGTAATCATTGAACTATTTTATGTAATATAAATTTTATGTGTTTAATCATATACATATTGCATATACATATACATATGAAATGGTATTAAATGAAATACTTAATTATATGAATAATATACATTGTAAAGAAAAATAAATTGTATCATCTTAAAATTTATTTCTAATAAGTTATCTACAATTATGTTCTATTTTAATTACATGAATCCAATCATTTCTTAATATATTTTAAATACTTCTTAGCATTATAGTTATCTTCAATTGTTTCAGTGATTTTGACCTTCCGCTTTGGTTTTCTCCTTTCTAATCTTGTTCTCTTTTCCTCGTCTGACAATAGTGACATATCCAATGGCAACTGCAACAAATTATGAAAATTAAACTTGCAACTTTTACAGTATTCAGGGTAATTAATACATTTCTTCTTAATGCTAAAATAATTAAAGAAAAAGAAAAAAAAGTAAAGAAAGGCAGTAGTAGTACCACAATAACACCATACTGTACCACCACCACAGTACCATGCCAAATGAGTACATATTTATATTATTAACTTAACTATTACTGTTATATAGAAAGGAGGGTTAAGGAGCAGCACATTGTCTTAAAAAAGAAAAGTTGATGTTACCTTGATAATTTTCCTTGGTTCGTGATACCTTATGTTAATTGACGCCCCATCAGGTAGAACTATGGTTGTAGGATACAACCTAGCATAAACTTCTCTGTGCACCTTTGTAATGCTTGCTACATTATTATTTAAAAACCTGTTTATTGAAAACGATGAAAAAATGTGCCTGGATTTTAGCAGTAGATTATGATTTATGTTTAACATTTTGACCTGAGGTTTAACTATTAATAGTTAAATATCTAAACTGCAATAACCTATTGAAAACAAATGAACTGTCATTTTGACATTTTGTTGTCAGCTGTCACAATGTGTCAGATGGACGTTTGCCCAAAGAGTAAATGGGTTTTTGATGGAATTCATGAAAATCGATATCGGTGGAGGATCGTTTGAGAGAGATTGAGAAAAAAGAAACAGCGTTTGAGAGTTCTTACATTTTCTGCAAAAAACATTTGAATTTTTAAGTCGATAGGTTTCAAATCGATTTTTCTTGTCTCCTGATTAAAAATAAAAGTAAATACGGGTGTTTGAGGGTAAGAGCTGGTGGATGCCAGTGGATGCAGGTGATTTTAGGGAGATCCTGATCGTTTAAGGTTGTTTCTGGTAGTTGGATATTTACTTTCATTTGTAATCAGGAGAAAGGAAAATCGATTCAAATGTTATCGATATCAAAATTCAAATGTTTTTTACAGAAAAAATAGGAACTCTCAAACGAAAGTTCCTTTCTCTCAAACCCTCTCAAGCGATTTTAATAAAAAAAGTTTAAAAAAATTACGGTGGTAACATTACCAGTTCTAATGTCATGAGTTAATTCTTGGTTATTTTTAATTTTAATTTCGCGATACCGATTCTAGTCTTGTATTATTCACAAGATAACTTTATTCGGTACAATTTTGTTGCTTAATTTTGTGTTTAGTGCGCGTAAACACTATTGAATGTATTTTACTTTAAATTACAGAAGTGCAGTGATTATGACATCTATGTAACCTCTTCACCTTACGTAAGGCGCATTAAAGATGGGTAACAAAGTTTCCGCAGAGGCAGTGCATATAAAATCAGAAAAAAATGATAATCCTCCGCCAGAATGTCCTATGCATAATAAGGCAAATGATGCCACAAATGCCAAAACTTCACCATCAGAATGTCCAGTGCAACATAGCAAGAACGATATTAATCCATACAACATGGTACGTTAATTCGTAATTTAATTTTAATTTGAGATTGAATTACGTTATAGACATTATAAAAAAATAGGAATAAATTAACTGTAAATAAAACTTTGCAGATGCCTCCAGCAAACCAACAGCCAGCTCCAGACCAACCATTTCCCCTTCCAACAAATCGACAAGTATCTACAATTCCAAGGGCAATGCCGGATGGCTCAACTGAATTTTGGGTTTACCCAAGCCAACAAATGTTTTGGAATGCTATGCTTCGTAAGGGGTGGCGTTGGAAGGATGATGAAATAAAGCAGAAAGATATGGATGATATTATTCGCATACACAATGCAAATAATGAACAAGTAATTAATAACCCTATTTAAAAATGTATATATTTATTCATTAAATGTATCATATAAATTGTATGTATTGTAGGCTTGGCAAGAAGTGTTGAAATGGGAAGCACTCCATGCTAAAGAATGTGGACATCCCAGATTGAAAAGTTTTGGAGGAAAAGCAACTGATTACAGTCCAAGGGCCACATTTCGTTCTTGGTTGGGGTAAGGTTTTTATTTACCATTAATAAAACTATATCAAATATAACTATAACAAAATTGAAATGAAATCCTAAAAGAAGAGCTGTTGGTTATATTTCTTGAGACTTGTGTTATAACACTAAGAAGAAAACTTTATAATCAAATCAAATTAGTATTTTACATAAAACTATTTCCAAAATTGTTATTTCAGGTATGAACTTCCATTTGACCGTCATGACTGGATTGTAGACAGATGTGGAAAAGATGTGAGATATGTTATTGACTATTATGATGGCGGAGAAGTGGACAACAAATATCAATTTGCGCTCCTCGATGTCAGGCCAGCAATGGACTCCTTCGAAAATGTATGGGACAGAATGAGAGTTACATACATGAGATATCGGTATGAACTGTTAGGAAACAAGGAAAATACAAAATTGACTAATTAACTTCATTCTGGTAGAATGTTTATAAGTTATATGTTTTATTTACTTAAATTGTGTTCTTAAATGTTACTTTTAGTTTCACAAGAATTATGGATAATTGCCATTTACTGCACATAGTAAGATTTCATTGTTATGTGGGGTTCCTTTGTCGGCAAAATTTGTCACTGCAGAAACTCTTTGTGATTCTAATTTCTTGTAATATAATTCGGTTTTAGTGTCATAGTATTAACCCTTGAAAATTAGTCTAAAATGATTTCTTCTCTTGTTAGATTATAGAAATAAGTAATCATGAAATCTGATTCAAATATTATTTGTTAATACACCATACAACTACTATCTCATTGTTTTATTTATAAATTAGCTGTTGCTCGCGAAATCGCCCGCGTGAAATTAAAGTATAAAAAAAACATAGCCTATGTTACTCACAGATAACATAGCTTTTTGATAGTGAAAGAATTTTTGAAATGAGACCAGTAGTTTTTGAGTTATTTAAATACATACAAAAATCCAAATATTGTCTCTTTATTATATTAGTCTTGACTAGATGTAACTAGCTTTTGTCCATGTCTCCATACATGTGGAAATAATAAAAATCTTAGTAAAAAGCCTGTGTTCTTCATCTGTACAAATATTCATCAAGATCTGTTAAGTCATTTTAGAAATATAGTAAACTATCCATGCATTCAAATATTCACATTTTCAATATTAAACAAGAAAGATTGATTCAAGATGTGATTGGAATATTTTTTGGATATGTAGACTTGCCCTCAGGAGAGCACAGTTGATGTTTTTATATTTTAAATAGTTTTGAGTAATTCAACATGTCACATGATCAATTTTCAGCACACATTGTAATTGAAAAACAGTGTTGTGATTATAATTTAATTAATCAATACACTTGACACTTAAATAACATTTAATTCTCCATATTTGTAACCTGAATGTTTGGTACAATACCTTTACATTCATTTTTGAATATCTCAACTTGTTGCTCTATGTATGCTTCAAAATTTTTGTATGGGCAACCAGGTAACATTTTGTGCTTTGGTTTACCCTTGCTGCTATGATAGACAGATCGCAATGTTAAAATTGGCGGCTTTTCAGGAAAGTTAATACCTGCAATATTAAGAAAATATTAAATACTAGCTGTTGCTCGCGACTTCGTCCGCGTGAAATTAAAAAATATAGTCTATGTTACTCACAGATAAATTACCTTTCTAATGGTGAAAGATTTTTTGAAATTGGCTCAGTAGTTTTTGAGTTATTACAATACATACAAAAATCCAAATCTTACCTCTTTATAAAATTAGAACAGATTATTTGCCTTATGTATAAAAACACTGTCCTTGTACATTGTTAAACTTATAAAATACAGAATAAAAATTTCAAAATAACAAGTTAAAAGCATAATAACAATAAAAAATATTTTGTTATTAGAGTTTGAACATTTAATGCCTCGTTAATTTTTACATTAGGATATACAAGATTTTGTATAGAAACCTATTACAATACCTATATCAATTTGTAATATCCAATAAAAGTTGTTCATTTCAAAGAGAAGAGCTGCACTGTTAGCATCATGTTCCAAAACTGCACCTTCATATTTCACAATAAGTTGTGCCAAAAGTCCCCTTTTTAATTTATCATTGTTTAGTAGATCTTGAATCTGAAAATATATTTCTTTACATAGTTCCATAAAAAAAATTATGACAACATTATTATTTTTTTTTAATACCTTACTATTTAAAAGATCCGTAACCATGGGCACATAATCCATTAAAACTCCAGATTGATGCATTCTGTAATTTAAAACAAATCATTATAAACTTTAAGATACATTTATAATTTTTTGTTCATAAATTTGGTGTAAAATATTCCATACTTACAAAGGTAGAGTTACATTCCCAATACATTTTGACAAAAATGGTGACAACATGAGTTCTGCGTTTGTGGAATTTGGATATCGAACTAGCATTAGAGCTGTATCAATGCCTGGATTATTTTCAGTTCTACAAAAGAAGTTAATTAAATGTTAATTATTTACCTTAATATATAGACCACATATTTATCTGAAAACATACCCTTCATTATACAACTCTGGTAACCTGGATGTGTCTACTTTTAATTTAATTAAAAATTCAGCTGTGTGTCCTAATACATAAACTTCAATATCCTTCTCAGAGGTAAATCCATTTCCTAATAGGGCACTGTACTCAAAAGATGCACGGGATTCATCATCCTCATTTAGCTTCTTGATCTAAAAAAAAAATTATTAACTGAATTGTGATTTGATATTCATACAATATTATCCTACATGGTATATGCCTTACCTGATGTGCTTTGTATAATTTTATTAATTCATTTATAACATTGCATAATGCATTAGGATCATTACCATCCCAATTAGCAAGGCTGGGAACATTTTTAATAAGGAATTCTTCATCTGGATTATTAAGGAAACTGTCATCATCAAACCGAAAGTCAGGGGCAAACCAAGGAGTTGATGCATCAAATATGACTTCCCACTTCAACTTTCTAGAGCAGTATGGTAAAACCAAACGGAATTGTGTGTCAGCTCCATCAGAGCTACTCCCAATTCTTTCTAAGTCAACTTTAGCTTTACATAATCCTAAAAAGTTAAATCAACATCTACAATAGCTAATACAATACAATGAAAATAATTTATACTAATATTATAAAGTGAAAAAGATTTGTATGTATTGAAATAACTCAAAAACTAGTAGGCCAATTTGAAATATTCTTGCACCATTAAAATATTGTTATCACTGAGTAACATATGTCATGATTTTTTACTATTTATTTAATTTTACGCGGATGAAGTCGTTTGCAAGAAAGAGCTAGTAAAAATGTAGACAGCCCACAGGGTTCTTTTTTTAATTTTAAGTTAATATGTACTCACCTAGTTCCAAATCATGATACAAACTTTGTATGTAAGGCTTAAAAACTGGAGAAATTTCACATAACAGAGTACTGTTTTCCGTTTTCATTGTTTTGTTTATGAATATGTAATGTAATTTATAAAGTTATAATGTAATGTTTACTTCGGTCGTATTTATTACGATTAGTCGCTCTAAATGACAGGTTTAAAGAAGTCTAATTTTAAACCATGGTTATAATTATTGTATATTTAGTGAAAAAGAAAAGAACAAATTAAGACGGGAATTAAAAGAAATACATTTGACAAATGATTGACAGTTTCATTTTAACCATTTTCTGATTTTCAAATGAATTCAAAGAGCAAAAGAGCTTTGTCAAAAAAGTGAAACACAAAACTGTAACCATGGAAGTACTACTAGAACAGGAATGAGCTCTTGTCGCAAAATTGAAGCCGAGCGAGACTTCAATAACTGTACCTTTTATCCCTCTTTGGCGATGGTGACTATGTTCAAATATGATTTAAGGACATTAATTATAAAAAATCTTGTTTTTGTGATCTGACGTTAGCAGATTATTGCTTCAGATGGATTTTAACGTATTATTGTTAAATATATCTTTATTTCTTATTTTGTATACAATATATTTTACAGGATTTTTATAAAAATAATATGAAACAAATTGTATAAAAAATAGAGGACCACCGGCTGGGGAATCCGAAGACTCAAGTAAGCCTCCACGACCCAAATTCTTTCCATTTTAACTAAATTTCTTCAAAAAATCATGAAATAAAAAAAGACTCCGCCATTAATGTCCGAGTCGGGATGTCATGTGGGGTTGTCAGTTCAGTGTCCGAATTTCAAACAAATAAAAGAAAACTCTAGGTCAGTGTTATAAAGGGATGCCGGAGTCACTTGGATTTTATATCCTCTTTGGTCACTTGTAGCCCTCTCACTCGACTTCAATTTTAATTTGCGTGCAACGAGACCCTTACGCCTTTAACATAAGGTTTTATTTTCTTTGTTTTAACTGCAAGACTTATAGATAGAGCTCATTCCTGTTATACGTAGTTCTTGGTACCTATTACTTCCATGACTGTAACCTATTTCACTGACATTATTTAAAAACCTGATTTAAAATTCATTACATATCCATTAATAAGATTTTTTTTATTCTGGGAATTAATACACATCCCTATTCATAAATATGCGTTAGTTAATTTTTTCCAAAATAATTTACACTCTGTTTCACCAGGTTAAGGCATTCGAATTATTATTTTATAATCTGCGTTCTTATGTTGGTTCTTGATCTTGATTGGTTCCGTCAGGTTCATAATTTTCATTTTTCGTTTTATATATGCTAAGAAAGGGAGTGATGAATAATTTTCTGTGAGTGTATAATAACATATAAATTTTATCACCCAATTTGAGTGATACAAAATATGAAAGACATGCATTCGGTACTTCAGAATCAATTTTCGGAACTTACAAAATTAGCCAGAAAATTCAATTGTTTCTACCTGTCAGGTATTACATTGTTTTGCTTGTATACGAGTTAAATATAAACATGAAATTAACGTATATTTATTATTGTGTTCAAGGGTTACATGAAGGCATATGTAAACCGTTTGTAGTCGCAGGTCACCAAGTGGGTTTAATTCGACCAGATGTTATGAAACATCTTCATAGATTTCCTGAGGTAAACAATTTTCGACGTTGTGCTTAATGTCAATCGTCATTCTAATATCTTGTTAGATTCTTCTGTCGCTATTGCCGCAATACAAAATAAGCAACACTTTAGATGCAATGAAACATTTCACTTGTTTCAGGTGTTTGTTATTACTGGAAAGTTTGTCGAGTTAAATCCGGCCTTTAGAGGATATAAAGAGAGGACCTCGAAGGTAGCTGATGTTTTACAGGCTTTACGCAAAGAGAATGAAATTTGTGCATTAAAAGGTTGGAGAGATGAGGTAAGTTTCTTATTGTTTTTCATATATAAATCCATTTTATTTCCATCACCAGGTCTACTAAGTTTGTTGATATTGTTGAAGTAGTAAATGAAAGTCTTACTCTATGTATAATTTTTGATTGTGGATAATAACCCAGAGTAACACATACAACATACCCTACATAGTATAGGTCATGAATAACTTTTTATTGATCTAAGTATGTACCTTTCAGTGTTTTGAAGTCAGTACACCATTTTATCATGAAAGTCTCCTGGAAATGGACAGAAGTGCTATTTGTCTCTTTGGTATTAGGAACTATGGTGTTAGTGTAAATGGTTATTTAACACATCCCACCAAAGGACTTTGCATCTGGTTACAGCAGAGAAGTTTCACAAAGCAAACATGGCCTGGTAAGAAGTTTAATTAATGGTTCATAATGATTTATTTACTTATCCTTGAATACTACAAAACACTATTCATTCTTATATGTTAAATAAGAATTTTTATAGTGCATATTTTGTAAATGATAGAAGAAAGTGATATTTCCAAATAAAATCATAGATATAAAAAAACTATGAAAAAAATGTTGATTTAGTTTGGTGTAGGAAGTTCAAAGTGCTACAACCATCATATTGATAATTGTTATCACATGGAATAGCCCATGTAAACTGTTTACTAAAAACTTATCAGTAGATTATAATTCACCTCTTTTATTATTTAAATCAATAAGCTTGTAAACTGATAATACAATGCAGCAATTAAAAAAACAATATAGATAAATTTAGTAATATGTAGATTTTTTTAGTGCTAAATAGCATACTGGTGCTAAATAACATATCAGGAGAAGAAAATTATTTCATGTTTTACATTGCTGATTATGAAATCTGCATTTGTAC
>JAOCNA010000029.1:5675662-5685834 GCA_026546675.1 Papilio helenus | reverse complement strand
AATTAATTACTTCGCTATATAAATAAAGACGAAGAAAGTTTGTTAATAAAATTCATTTGTTACATTACGAGGCATATGTGTGTGAAGTCAACCAACCCGCACTTAGCCAGCGTGGTTGACTATAGCCTATTCACCCTAACTTAGGATAGGCTCCGAGCCCCTCGGTGGGGACGTATAGTGAGCTGGTGATGATGAACTTACAACATTCAAGTAAACATTTTTATATTGAATATTGAATTTTCTTTCATAAACTGAAGAATGTATTATTTTATTTGATTCAATATTCTTTATATCGCTTCACGCCTTAGTATTTAATACCAGAACGTACAACATAATTCATTTAGAATTATAGCCGTATTGGAAGTGATATGGCTGTTCGCATTTGAATGACATTAAATTAGGTGCCATGACATTTCCTTTCCCTTTCGGAACTCAATTTATAAGAAAATTTGTGCAGACTAATAGAATAGATAATTTTTTTTCGAGAAGAATCCATGATATTCAATTTACCGTTTGTTCTTTTTATGTAGACGTGTAAGTGACAGGAAAATTTTTCGTATAATAGACGTATATTTCAATGAAACAATAAGCCCAATAATCATACAGTAAGTAAAACAGCATGACAGAAAAGTCTTAGATAATTGTTTCGTACAAAGTTTATAGTTAAATCCATCCAGGTTTCTGGCTAATAACATATCTAGAAATTGTTTAAGTTTCATATAAATGTCACTTCTCGGAAAGTTTAAACAAACAAATGCAGGTGCGGCTTTGAAGTCGAAATTAGAGACTTGAAAAAAACAAATTGCGCAATTTTGCTGACAATCATCTCAGATGGCTTGTCGTTTTGTACGCGTGTTGATATTTAAACGACAATGTGACCGTGGCTTCACCTGTATAAAAATGTAACATATTATTGTATCTGTTTTTTCAAATGGAATGAGAGTGATAAATACCTACTAAAGCAACTAACGCAGTTATCAGCTTAGTTTTCTGTTCAACATTTCCAGATGTCGTAACAAATGAACTTTCTTATTGAATATATCGCATATGTGTAAAGATATAGATACAATAAATGACAATTGATGAGACATTAATGGTAGTTAGATAATTTTCGAATTATTACTTAATACAGCAAAAAAAAAAATGAATCTTTACAAATTACATACTCATAAACAAAATAAAACCAACGTGATAAGACGAGGCTCTTTCAGTTTGGTGACTTTTACCGACCACATCTTTTAATATATTCAAGTGCACGACAAACAGTACGACAATGAATAATTAGCGACAATATTTCGTCGTTAAGTGCTTATTATGATTGTCCTTGGTGGGCGGCAGGCGGCCGGCGCGCACGTCCACTGTTTGTAAACAAATGCTATCTCATTATACCGCATATGTACTGGTAGAATAACACGATTTTAACAATAACGCAAAGAATCGATACATTCTTAAATTAACTAAAGTGACCTCACACTACAAATGTGTTCTAAACACTAAACTTGCCTTTTGCTGACCGTACACCAACAAGATAGGATTCGATAGTAAACAGGGTCAGAAGACGATCGTAAAAGATAATTGTTGTGCTAGAAGAAAAGAAGTAAACAAGAATACGTTTCTTTTTCTACACTCCACACTAATGGACCAGTAACTAATGTAGTTTGTAAACGATACCGATAGCAAAATAATTTGTTACAATCACTTTGATATTCAAGTTTATTTTTATCAAGCTAAATTAAAATTTATATCGTTTTCAATCATCATATATCCTCTAATACTTTTGTCTGATTTTCAAATAATAAGTTGCATTTAGATTAACAACCACAATGCTGTTCGCAATTGATGTGTCATTAACCTCGGACTGAATTAAACAATGGTCTACTTCACGATTCAGTTCCCAAAACAACTAATTTGCTAATGTATAAAACAAAAATATATCCGTAAAAAATAATTGGACTGACGGAGCAAAGGTGTGAAGAATTATCGAAACCCAAACTGTGACTAAAGATTTAGGTAATATAAAATTAAAAAGGTACTTTTAATTCTTACTTAATTCACAATACGTACGGTTTTACTGCCGGAATGTTTGTGCAGAAAACTTTATTGAGATCAAATATCAAGTCGTACTACTAAAAGCTATATAAAATTATACCTTTTTTAGTTTGTAGTATTCTGGAGTTTAAATGGATCTGATCGTATTTATGACAGGGTCACAGACAATAATCTGTTTATGGTTAACCTCGACGTTTTCTTTATGTTTTATTGTTATTTGTTTTCAGAATTATTCACAGTGCCGACTTTCTTTTTATGTATGTTATGTTTAAATTTCAAGTCTGTAGCCATAAATATATGTTTAGTAAGTTCATGAACTTCCTGAGCTCTGCACACTGTTTCTATCTTAGTAATTATTTCAACACCCTTTCTTAAATAATGAACGTTTACAATAATCAATGACTCGTTTAAACAAAAGACTGAGTAATATTATAAAAGCGCTTATCGTTATTATAGAAATTGGATATAAAACAAACATAAGCACGATTGTTAAACGAATACGGCATTGATTCGGTGCTATCCCAAACAAATATTGGCGCATGTTTAAACACTCGATATGGCTGCTTGCCTCGTTCGCGCGATGTCGGGATAATTATATTTTATATTGTTTGTATATCATTTAAGTACACATTCGACTTGAGTAAACTATCTTTAAATGTAAACTGGATACGCATTCACGCCTGTAATATTGGTAGGCAGATGTTACGGAGTTTAATTAGGCGCTACACTGTTAAATCATATTTTTATAATAAATTCATATCGGTTACAACAGCAAAACTATTTATACATTTTCCAAGAATCTAGCTACGCACCGAAAGTATGAGTAGATTTATGAAGCTGAATGGATATAGATCTTGGAATATTTTTAGTGTTCGAACATAATGTTTGTATAAATATTCCATTTCCTGTTGTAATCCGGCGTGCATAATATTGTGTGTAACAAAAAGCACGTACGTCACGACCGTACCGAACAAGCATTCGTCTAAGTGGTTAAATAATTTGTATTTATTCTACACCGTTGGCGCGGAAACCTTATATGTAGGGATTACTGCAGCGTTATTTTATACCTTTACACGATACGTATAAGTTACTATAATTTCACCTGATTTAGTTTCATACAAAATGTTAGAAGTGTCTACGTGTAATTTTTTACACAACTGTACCGTAAATGATTGATATTTTCTAATTAAAAATCTCCATCTATCTTATTTGTACTTACTTACTTGTGATATTGCGAGAGAGGCATTTTATTTTTAAATTAGAAATGTGCTAAGTTTATAGTATTACTGCTTATTGAGAAGTAAAAATAATATACAAATGTTTATGTGAACCATAAAAAATACAAACACAAAGTTAATTGTATCTGATAATCGTGAACAGCTTGATAACGCGGAATGGAGTCATTTAAATTCTACGCTTTTATATACAGTAGCAAGTGGGCCAGTTTATGTTAATAAACCTTTCCACTAACTTAGTGTGCGGACGACGACCTCACTTGTTAATCTTGAATTCAACGAATTTGTGAACAAAATTTAAGTGCTAATTTATATTACACTGTTGCGATATAATAAAAATAAATCTAATAAACAAAAGAATACATTATAACTTTTAAGACACCAAAATTAATTCTTAGATTTCACGCTTTATTCATCTGCACATTATAGAAAAAACAGATATATTTTCTCTGTTTCTTTAAGTAGAAACTTCTTTCGAATACAGACTGGTCTCTCCAGACTTTAATAGCAGACGGGTATAGATCCAAAATCCCGTCGTATAAATTTCTGTCGCCATAGCTATTCCGTGATCCTTGTTAATCAAAGCGAAGATCCTATAAGTCTCTTTTATTAAAAAAAGGAATGTGCAGTAAAGTCAAAAGGCTCGTTTTATAGACCTATTTCTTTGGTTTTAATGTCTTGATGCCTTACTACTACAGACGGATTTAAATATTGTATAAAAATTGAACCATATTATATTTTAGCTGTTTTATTTTTCATTTTCTTCAAAAAAATATGTTACTCATATTATAAGTGCGAAAGTTTGAATAGATGGATGGATGTTTGTTTAAGTTTGTAGCCTAAACTGCTGAGCAGATTTCGAAAAAAATTGGCATAGACGTAGAGGATAGTTTGGAAGATCACATAGGCTGCTTAATTCTGTTTTTCATTCCACGCAGACGGAGTCACGGGCGATAGCTAGTAACACATATATTAGTCTACAACGTCCTAGTAACATTGTAACTGTTGTGAGTGTTACATTGTAACAAAGTGGAAGAAATAATTCGTTCAATTTAAATTGTCTATGGCTCATTGAGTTCCACATAGAGGTAACTATTGTAATGGTTGGTCGATTTTAATAGCTCTAAGGTACTCTGGCTTCTTCCATTCAATAGTGACGTGTTGGACAGGTGCTCGATAAACATAATTATTCGCGTTGCGTGTCCGACAACAAAACATTACAAAGCTGAGTGCTACTTGACACATTGAACGTAACTCTGTTTCCCTTTTTTTTCAATACTGGCATAAAAAACTAAAACTATTGACATGGTCGATTCATTTGTTTATCATAATCTCGTAAAAAAAATTGCGTGACTGCGTTAATTGAAATAATGAATGAATGATCTGTTTCAGTTTAATTAAAAATAATCCAATTACGTATAATTTTAATTCTTTGCATTTCATAACGTGGATCAAAATCAGTTAATCGTACTCAACTTTTAAGTATAGCTTGAATGATGATTTTGGTACTATAGTTAATGGTAATTTATAGTATTAGAATTAAAAGGATAAAATGAAAGGAACTATTTAAACTAACCTCTAAATTTTTGTTACGAATTAAAACATTCAAATGCCGATATCAAGATTGTTGGATCTTTTTGTTAGATTAAATTAATTAACCGAAGCAAAGTGTAACTTAAGGCAAGAAACGTCGCAAAGGGCAAGTCATGTAGGTAATTGTTGCTCGCTAGTGTTAATAATACGTAGTGTGTTCGTAATTTATTAAGCAATTTGCCAACTATGGGATCTAGTGATAAAATAAAACGGGAACTCTTGAACCCTGACTATGCGTAGATCATCATTCTAAACAATGTACGAATTTAATGTTACTGAGCTGGATAATAAAAACTAATTTTATACGATCTTAAATCTACTATACATATAATAAAATTGGAGTGTCAATATGTAATACCAAAAGAAAAATTCGTGTGTCTGATTGTCTGTCCGCAAGCCGCGTTTGTTCCGGGTAATCTCCGAAACGGCTAGGCCGATTTAAACCGGACTTTCACTGAAGAGTAGCTGACGTAGATGGGCATATTATAGGCGACTTTTTAATCCTAATATTGCTTGGACGAAGTCGCGGGCAACAGCTAGTTCTTTATAAATACGTGAAAGCTTACATACTAAGTAAATTTATTAAGTAACCTGCCTGCAAATTATCTACACAAGTATCGAGAAGTTTAGTACGTCTTGTTTAGTATGGCTTGTAGGTATCAAATCGATTTTACATAAACGAAACTACTAAACAAATTCACTTAAAACAATCGAAGTAATAAAACCAGGTCCATAGTGACGGCTAAAGTATAAAGTGATAAAAAGAACTACCATTGGAACTCGAATACATTACGATATTTTGTCGTTGAAATGGACGACTTTTACTACTTGTTTTTACAACTCAGGTAATGGATTGATTACATAATTAAATTCGACAACGAGGAAGTAAAGGTCGTGCGGAGTTTTTAGAGTATCAAATACCATTTACTAAGAATTTTAACTAAACTTTACGAATGCACAAACCACAGCATAAATGTGAATGTGAAGAATAGTTGTTAATTTGGTGCAATATAAAATTTGATGAACATAAAAGGCCTTCAATAAAACTTTCATGTTTTCAGTGACTATAAGAATGTAGTAGATCGCGTAATTGCCTAATTATCTAAAGTACGGTCTGCAAAATGTCGTAGTCGTGGTTCAGCTTTTATCGTCCGTCCTCAGTGAACGTTCCAACTTTAACTCGGGTATTTTTTGAAAATTAAGGTCATGTTGCACTTAAGCATTAAAATATGTTTAAGAATATTTTTAATTGTAATATATCAATCTCATCACAACAATATAATAATTCAAATAACTAATATAAGCAAGGTTAGATTTTTGATAAGACCAAAATAATAACTGAAAATTAATGATGGAGATAATTAAATATTTCAAACTTGCAAATACTTTATAATTTATGTCAGCTAACGCATGCATGAACGTAAACACTACGTGTGATATAAGACGCGACTGCCCATATAATTACAAATCCCCTATATAAGGTTTCATATAATTATTCACATGTCGAAGCCTTGTACATAACCACATACATAACATAATTACATGACATTTGCGTTATTGTTGCGTTAATCTAAGACTAGACTGTTTATATTTTGTTTTATTTGTATTTATGTATTTGTTTATACTTGTCCTACTTTTCTTATTACAGCGTGAAGACAGTAAAAGCATAAATTAAACCACTAAATGGGCCGCTTAAGTCAGACGTGAAGCGAGCAATTAGTAATGAATGTAAAGCACTCAAGTTTGTATATTAAGTCGAAACTTAGTCAGTTTTCGGTTGACTTTTAATGACGTATAGACTGGCTCTTATTAGTACTAAACTGTACAAGTAAAAGATACTAATCGTATTTAAATAATTTAATTGTTTTAATTAAAATGTAAAGTACAACAAGACTATTGTAAACAAATTGTGTTTATTTTTTGCCAAATTTTCTAATAACTCTTGTCTATGTTTGTGATTTTACATAGGCGCATATTTTCCTTTTTGTGTCAGTATTTTGTTGTGTGAAATAAAGGAAAGGAATGTAGTTAGTTATCTTATCTATTTATCTATTCTATCTCATTAATTGTAAGTCAATCGATCGATATCGAATCTCAATTTACATCGTTAACAAGGAATGTATGTAAAATTGTTTTCAAGGAAAACCCAGGTTTAAACTTTGTAGTAACTTGGCTTAGAAAAATTATTGTGGACGTAGCTATAATTTTTGTGTTCTGTTTAACGACGTAAGTCATTTTCTTCTAATTAGAAATATTTGCTAGTAGACTATGAAGTACTTAATGAAATACTTTAAAACTTATGTCCATCCTAAGTAATGTTATATTTATAATATGATAGTTTTATGTCACCTGTCCTTATTTTTCAATTTCAAGCCTAAAATGTTTCTTGTCTATAAAAACAATCATGTTTGTGGCAATTAGTGTAATACGAGTGATTAAAAGTGTTCAATCAAATTCCTATTTAATAGATTTAAATAAATAATTTTAAATAAACACGCGTGTGGTATTTATAAACTGCGCTGTATTTAATGGCGCGTGTGCATTTAAGCGAGCTCATTTATTGTTCATTGTTTTTGATGGCACTCGGTTTGAATGCCACGGACGGCGTGACGCCGCCTAATTTATCGTTAGGCATGCAAAATGTTCAAGGATGGGTCTGTTGTAATCAATAAACCTTGACATTATTACGTCTACTTAAATGTCGTACTTGAATATTATGGAGAAAATTAATCCATGTATGGATTAATTATCTGTGAAACTTAAATGGACTACAATAATGTTTAGATAGGATATAACCCTTTTTGTTTTAAACATTATTAAACCATAAGAAAAACCCGCATATAAGAAATAATGTTTGGTCAGATTTAATAAATTATTAATTTTTTTTTTTTTTTTTTATTAAAACTTAAAATGAAAACGGTTCCACGTTATATTAAAGTTTCACGCGTATATTGGATATTGGCAAGCACTCGCAATTTCAGTTATATATGTGAAAAGCGGTTACCCAAAGCTTTGTAGTTACTACATATTAATATTTTGAACCAATACTACTGTTTGCTGTAAAGATAATTAAACTAACCGCAGTACTAAGAGTAAACTCTTTTGCACATTCTACTTGAAAGTTGAAACTGAAATTTTTAATTTTTTATCTTGATTATCGCATATCTAGCAAAGAAACTTTAACAAAAAAAAATAGGAAATTTCTCGTTGTCTCAAAATTCTATTATTTTTGGATTTACATACACAATTCATGATCACTATTAATACTTGTTAATAAAAAGAACCGCTTACATTTAAGCGCCTGCCAAAATATTAGCTCTATAGAGTGGAATTTGCGATCTAGAGTCACCTTGGCGTCCCCGTGCTTTCCAGACCAGTCGTTGGCGAGTTTGACAGTGGCCGTGTCCGCCCATGGCTTTATCTCCCATGGTTTTGCCTCCGATGGCTTTTCCTCCCCTGGCTGGAAAAAGATCCTATAGGGAGAATATGGGGTGGCGGAGGTGAGAACCGCGAAGGCGAGTCCGAGAGTAGCTGCAAGTTTCATTGTGGTTTTGTGGGGACAATTGTTCTTTCTTTTTGGTGGTTCAACTGGGCAGGGAAATTGTGGTTGTCATGTTTTGAATGACAGTGAAGAAGCGTTCTATTTAACCTGCTCTAGAGGCTTGCGAGTAAATTATATCATAAATGCAACGTACAAGCCTTAGTTCTGTGGTGCAGTACTTTGATAAACTGCATTCTACGTATCTCATGACCTAAAGTCATGACGGTTGAACCATGACTCCAGGTGCTTCGGTTTGCGAAACCCAGGCGGACATAGACATGGCCAATGGCTCCTGAGTATCTGTTGGACACTTCCAAGACTACTTGGTCATTATGCTATGGAAGATTCGATCCTTACCAACAGTCAACTAGTATGAGACTAGACTTTCATTGCTTGTGCACTGTGTCATTGATCATTACCCCCACGCTTTAAGGCTCTCAGAGATACTCGAGGTAATGGGTGATCCAATTGCCCAGGAAGTACAATCTCTATAACGTCAGGGTCCTCCCAAAGTACCCGTTGCATGAATATCTTTCATTTAAGTTTTGTGATCTTTGGACAATCTATACTTGGTCTTTCCGTGCGTTCCCGTCGATGTAACATTCCATCTAGTAGCGGCTATGGAAAACCGCCGAACCAGAAAATCGAGATATCCTATTACTACCTGCTGATGCCATAGTCAAATCCAACATGAACTTGATCATTGCTTGAACAGCACCTGGGTCGTCTTCTCTGAGCTGTATGGTGTTTTTGGTGATTTCCTAACATTTCGAATTCTCGACCTCTAATTAAAGCTCGCTTTACTCAAAATACCTCACAGTACCTCTGGGATTTTGGCTTACCTCCCAATTTCCACTAAGCAAGCGAGAAAAGAATTCAAAATGTCCACATATAACTAGTTTGTGTACCTTGAACTCTTGGTCTTTGGTGTATGGTCAGGTCTGAAAACCTCGAGGAATGGTAACCTAAGATAATCAGTATAATGCTACCAATACTTGTTATTTTAACATACTCCTTGATGGTAGTCGCAAGGTTGCCAATGGTATTGCCAACTGCTTCTTCTTTTACAAGTGCTCCAATCTCAGGCTCCTTATTTCCGATTTTTGGCATAGTGCGCGTTTGCATCATGAAACTGGAGATCAGGAAGTCAAATACACCAGGGGGGTTTGATAGATACATCCAGGAAGAAAAATGTCAGAAGAAGGAGATGGGGGGCTTTTTGTATCTATTTACTGTTTGTGTGAGAAGGTCACGTGGCGGAGATTTTATTGGAGCGGAAATCAGGTTGTCCAACATCCACAATGCAGCTGCTCACAACACCAAGCACTAGACAGCCTGCAAATCTCTAAACTCTGTCAACCAAAATGATCAATTGAGTATGTCGACATAGTTCCAACCATCCTCCACTTGCCAATCAGCGCTGTTAGAAAAGAAAAATTGAAAAGAACCAACCGGAGGGGGGAAAGAGACCACCGAAATGGATCCAACAATACCACAACCCCCCGGCATGCCATCATTCCACCCGGAAACAATGCAAGCCTGGCTCTACACTAGCACAACAGGAACTTTAGAAAAGAACCTCCGGTTCTACCCCACAGCTCGCACACCAGCCCCACCAAAGGGCAACGAAGTCCTCGTGCAAGTTTTCACCGCATCCCTAAACCATGCAGACTACTGGTTTCCCGAGCTAGGTCTCCCAGCACGCCTGCTCATAGGCAGTCCAGCATCACCGGGAATGGAGTTCTGCGGCAGAG
>JAOCNA010000029.1:5590618-5600661 GCA_026546675.1 Papilio helenus | reverse complement strand
ATGGGGACGGTGATGCGGATGAAGCGCCGGTGCTGCCGCGGCTGCGCTCGGCGCGCGCTTCGAGCGACCTATCCACACTCAGCACCACAACCACCAGCTCCAGTCAGACCAGCAGCGGAGACCACTCCAAAAGGTCCACGAATCGCGTACACTCGTCACCTCTAAAGCGAAACGCGATGTTTGTTTCGGTCGCTTAAAATTAATTGGGTTACTTAAAGTATCTGATAATGATAACGTTTTTCTCAGAATCATAACACAAAATGAAGAAACACGGGTAGTTATAATAATAAACAAATCATTCTATCAATTATTCACTTTTTAGAATACCTGAAGTTTTACAATTTCTTTACATGTTTACGCCTATTACGAAACCTAATATAAATTAAAAATTGCGCACCGATCAATTATGAAGCTCTTAGATGTGTCCGACCAATTATTGATATTAAATTGCAAATTTTCAATTCTATAAAGCATTCACAAGTGAATAAGAAATCTACAACAATTAGTTGTTATCTAGTCGCGAGTAATGATATAATGACGTTGATGATTACTGAAGGCCACCACAACACTGTCATGTACCTAGGCACGATAGCGGTGTTGTGGCAATATAATCATCAACTATCGACAAACGTTCCCACCTAAGGAATTTACGTAATTTTCCTTGCAAAAAATACGTGCCACTAAAGGTCAATGACCACTATAAAAAAAAACGTTGCAAATGATAATTATACAATATAAGTAGTACATACTCGCATCCACTTTGCCAATTGATGTATTTATATGTTATTAATGATAAAAGCTGGACACTAAGTGCAGTCGCGGTATATGTGTATATGATGTCATTAATTAACCATCGCATATATGTAGTTTCACGCATAAAATCAATTACTATTATAATACATATGTTATATTAATCACAGAAGCGTTCGCCAAAACGTTTTAAACTTTATTTGAATTCGTACTTCGACATAAAATATTACAAATGCGATCTACAAATGCATATTTTGGAACGAGGTTAGGTAGCGTATGAAGCAATTTATAACGTACTTCGCAGACAATAAATATCAATAAAGATATCGGTAGATTTAATTAAAGGGATATATCGAGGCGTCGTAGGTGCGTCGTATTCTTTTGAAGAGATCATTTCGAATCTAACGGACCTTGAATTTAGCTCCAATCACAATGTACAAGTTAAACGAATCGAATTTTATCCAAACACTAAAGTATCCAATAATGAACACGATTTTATCGATAACACCAGATTGAAAAATATTTCACATTCTTAGTATTATTTGTTCAATTTTCTTTATTTTTATATCTGCTCTTAATACCTTTTATACTCAGAGACCACATCTAAAAATCAATTTTAATAAATAGAATTTTAGGTTTGTGTTTTAAATATAAAAAAGTATTTAACTAAGCCTTAAGAAATTAAACTCAACCAAAAAAAACATTAAAAAAAAAGAAAAGACATAGAGCAAGCGACAATTCTCAAAGGAATTTTCTTAAAGGTTGTAGAATTTACATTTTTATCCAACACTTTAACGACGTCAAAGTTTAACGACATCAATAAAAGGGTCAACGTAATAAAAACAAGACGACTTTCTCTTATATCTTGAATTAAATTGGTGCAATACAAATACAAGAAATGCATTCCTATTATTTTAAATTAAAAGTATTGAAATAATGTATTCCACATTAAAATGCTGCATCGCAAAACCCAAATATAAACACTCTGCACATTATAAACTGATTAAAACATCAGTATCAATTATGAAAGCTAGTTACTACCTAATTCATGATACTTCTCTAATGCAAACATTAAAACTTTTAACTTAGATTATTAAATTAACACAGCGTTTTCTGACACCAAAACTTTTATGAATCAACTTTATTTAAAACTGAAATAAAATTTTCGCGTTTTTTTTAGTTTTGTCTAAATCTTACCGGTCTAATCAGCAATTATACAGAAGCTGAATATTTGTTTAAAAAACTATAATTATTATTCGATCGTTGCTATAGATTATTATTCAAATCGATGATAAATCACTTTATCGATATTCATAATTCCCATAGTAACGTTACGCCAGCAATTGTTACAATCTTATCAGATAATCTTTTAATATAGAGAATCCTATTTAAGTACTTTCAACATATTTACATCATAATGTATTAAACATATTAAGTATTAATATACACTTAATTACAAAATCAAATACTTAAAAGACAAGTAAGAACTGCAACAACAGTTTAATTAAAAATAACAAGACCTAGTAAACTGGTTATGTCAAGTTAATTAAAATGTACGGTAAATGCATATAGAAATAAGAATGACTCAGTATTCACATTGTGTTTTTTAATATTTCTTTTCGTTTAAATATTTTTCTTTAATATAATTTTTTTTAAATTTAATGTAGGTACTATTAAAATATATTAACTAATTTCGGATAACGTTGATCAATCGATGACAAAGCATATTCCTTCTTTAAAGATGAGTTTTCACGGCAGTTCATCCTCCGCCGCGATAACAGCGTTTAGGGTAACATTGGTGCTCGGTGCGTGCCCACCGGTCCGCAGAATCACGCACCCTAGAAACCCGCCATTATTCATCAAAGGCCAGCGACCGGATGTCGCCTTGCCGTCTGGCTACACAACTCTCGTATACGAAAGCCAAGAAGTGGCAAAGTAAACGTATGCTAATACAAATAATGCCAACTGATTTATGAGTGCTGATAAAAAAACACGCGTGGAATCCGTTCGGCTTACGGTAAAAGATAACTGTGTTGTTTTCGTTTTATTCTTATCTTAACAATGCGATCGTTCAATTAATTACCATTTGTCACAGTTACTTCAAGTAATGGGTTGAATAATTGAAGAATACATTATTTATGTCTACTGTCTATTTTTTAATCCCAGAGAGTAAAATGACATTTCGAGTGTTGACGGCTTTTAGAGCTTTTAAATAGATATGTACCGACATATGCCACTACGGGAAAAACGTAAATAAAATCAATATTGTTTTCGTATACTTAATAAGTTATTGTGACAATTTGTTAAAGTTTTTCAAAACGTAATATTCAAGTTGCAAAATACATTTTATTACTAGTAGCTAATAATTAACGATAAAACTAGTCATAGACGTTCATTCATCTCGTTCATGCATTCTTCAATAAAATACTTAAATTACCAAAATGGAGTGTCTTTGGTCATTTCCAAAATTAATTTAAGAGTCTAATATTGGTGGATGTTTCGGTTTAAAAAACCGGTATCATACGTCACTGCACAGAAAATGCTGACATTATTTTAAAATTTGACATTTGAATGTGTCAATTTACTCGCTGCGATTAAAAAACATGTTAACCTTTCATTTGAAGGACATAAGCGTAAGATATCAAATTATAATACATGTTTGCAATACGCGCGGCGCATTCAAACTATATTGATCTGACTGGAGTGGTGGTCTGATGTGGAGCGTTGGGTGGACTATTCAGGTGGAGTGAAGCTCCGAGACGATGGAGTGCGCGGGGAGCGTCGCGGCGGCCGTTGAGGAGACCACCTGTGTCCGCGAGAAGACGGACAACTGGCAGGTACACATGAATCACATCAAGCAAATTTCAACTGCCATGTAAATCTGTTACATCTACCGATGAATAAACAACTTCAAAGAAAATAATGTCTGTATAGCTTACTGACAGTCTTCAGGAATATTTTCTTAATGTGTTCAATGTTACTACGATATTGATATGAAATTGTTTTCGCCAGGCTAGGCCGTGGCATTAAACGAGTTGGTAAGCAATGGTGCTGATCTCTATGTATATGCAAAAATGTTTACAACGATATTCTTTGGAAATACGTTACTTAAGTTTCTAGACATGAATCTAGTATATAGGTACTGTTAACAATTATATTTATCACATTAATATCACGGGTATAGCAGAGTAACTCACTCGTCGACAGATTAATGCGGATTTATAAGCGGTAGGCGTATCACGAGGGCGCTTCTTAAAATAGAAGAGATGGATGCGTTATCTCATTTCTCAATCACTTCGGAAACATTTATTATGTAATTTACATTGAGAACACTATCTATTAATGTAATACATAAAACTGTCAGAAATATTATTAACTATTAAGTCCGCTTGCGAACTTCCAAATATAAATGAAATTAGTTTACAGTGGTAGAGCCCGCTTTAACATCTTCGCACGAATGGGTCGGCTCGCCTGGTGCAATACCATGACCACACAGAAGACAGACGTGAAGTTGGAGTAATTCTGCGTTACGTCTGATGTGCTGAAGGCCTAATTTTAGTCCCTTTTCCTTACACCCCTTTCTTAAAAGGAAAGGATGGGAAGGAAAAGTGGATTTGACGGTAGGGGAGACGCTTAAGAAGTGGAAATATCCTGTTTATGTGCGTCTCCGCTTCCGTCGATTAAGAATAATCTCAATGGGCAGCGGTCGCTCCACCATATCGGCGAATCGTAGCCGCTTGCTCGTTCGCAACCTAATAATATTAAAAAATAGTTTTTAAATGGTACAAACTTTTTGTACGGTCAATCAAAAATACACAATGTGAGGATATACCTTTTACATACCAAAACATCAATCATCGCTGTATTTGTATCAAAAAATGATTAGCGAACCGATAATTCCCTCTAAATTCTAAAATAATTTAAAGTCTAAAAATTAGAATTCAATTTCAAACTGTGTAAAGTTTGTATTCAACGTCATCGAATGAATCGGTTGGCAGGCCGATTGGCAATCTCAGCGCAGACTACGCCCACGTATACAGCAGTAAATCCTCCATTCAGAGTATTATAAGTCGGCCATTTTGGGTTAGTATTGTCGCATCAATATACGAAAATGAAATCTAAGATATTCTGCGGTAGAGTAACGTTTAGTTACTTGCATGAACATGTAACTGACTTTACTATCATTTGCTGTGCGCATAAAAATAGTTTTCATTTATAAAATGTAACGCATTCTCCTAGACCTAGGCCTTTTACATATTGCAAAATAAATCTTCTTGATTTTCTTAAAGGACTTTCTTACCATAACATTGCCTAACCACATAGATAGAATCTAAGTCGCCTGTGGACAGCCTGATTCACCTCTGACCCGAGGTTTTATCTAGTTGAAAAGCTCCTGTTATTTTAACTACACATATATGTACATATACGTCTTCCACTTTATTGCTTTCTGCGATTTCAAAGAGAAAACTACTGTTTCTCTTGACAAAAAAGAATATCATATAGACCCATTAAATTAAAACAACTGGTTTACTTAGTGGACAGGCTTTTAAATTGTTTCTTTGTAAGTTGCTTCCGATATCATTTCGCAAAGTTGCTTTTACTTTTTCCATGATAATTGAATGTTATGCAAAGGATGTTAAGTTATAAGTAAATCTAAAAAGTATCTGGTTTATTTTATTTTTAATTTATAAAACTATACTAAAAAGTTCTTCAACTGAACAGAACGAAAGGTTATTTCAACTATTTCTACATCTTCTAATTTATAAAAGTGTAAAAATGTTGCCAAATAAGCGACAATAGCCTAATGGTTTGGGGTACGGACTATCGATCTTGCGGTCGAGGGTTCGAATCCCGCCATTCGACTATTGTCGTGAACCATATCCTAGCACAAGCCTAGAACCTAGTTGGAATGGTTAAAGGAAATATTAGTAAATTAACAAAAATCCACTGATATTTAAAAAAAAGAAGTCTAAAGATATCGTTAATCCCATCTCGGTGTAGTAATTGTTCCTCACGCCTGCAAAGAGATAGTGAAAACCAATAGAAGTCAATACATCAGCTGCTCTCTAATGCGATTATCGGATTATGTCGCGTCCTCTCGCCCGAATTACGGATTTCTTTGCTAATGCGTGCAATATATAATTTAAGATTACTGCGTAATTAAAGTACACAAATATATTTTGTTGAAAATGTTGTAAATTGTAATTCGATTAATTCAATTGTATTCCAGGAACAACAAATTTATCTAATGAACTACTAAGTTAGTATACAGTCTGATTGGTTGTTATTTATAGGTAATTTAAAACATTCCACTCTTTATTTGTTTTTTTATTAATATAATACAGCACATACTATATTTTATTACAATTATTTAAATACTATCATAAAATATTTGAAATAGCGACCTCTTGCGGCAGTAATGGAAGTTATAGCTAAGTTCTAGTTGAAACGTTTCACGGACTTGTGAAACTGATATTAATGTGTTCAGGAAAATAGATGTCGCTGTCGTACTTATTTGAAAACGTTTCAATTGTTTATTTCAATGAAATATACGGTTTTGAATGTTTGTGATGTGAATGTTTTTTGTCGGAAAACAAAACACTTACTTAAACAATCTTTACTTTTTTTATAAGTTACTGTGTTGTATAAGAAAAAAAATAATCTGAAAATTCACAATCGAAAATAGACATCGTTTATGAAATTTTAATAAAAAAAATTAAGAAACGGTGATATTCGTAAACTAAAATTATGATAATAACAATTTTCTTATAATTAATTTAAAGCAGACTAAATATGTACTGACCATAGATAACATAATGTTCAAGTAATAATATATTGATAAATCTTCATTGCTTATCATAAAGTAATAAAGTTAACTGTTACTAGGTCTTTGAAAAATGAATTGAGTACAGACTAAGAAATAAGCACTGTAATTCAGTAGCAAAAGATAAAGTACCATATATTGATACTTATCTATTGATATAGATAATGTTACTTCTGTAAAAAATCTTATCTGTTACAAATGTCTTCGTGTTTACACTTAATACAGTAGAGAAACGAAAACAAGTTTCAGCGAGAAGCATATTAAAAAAATATAACTACACGAATATATATTTTTAATAGAAATTGAAGTATATTTTGTCGAATGATATTAAACGGTTTCAACTTTCAGCTACAAAAAATTACAGGTAGCGCAACTTGTGAAAGCTTGTCATAAGTTTTTTTTAACTTAAGTTGTTATCAACTGTTGTGAGCAAGTCTTATTAGTTAGTATTGACGTACTTTTGAATTTGCTTTACTTATAAATACAAATGAAAGGTCATAAAGCAAACAGGTCGAGTAAGTTTTTACTTATCTTACGACCCGCTTACGCAACATTCGTTACTAAGAGTAGCCTCTTCTTGATGGTTCAATGATCTTTGTATTTCCCATGCTATATGATTGATTCCTTCGTGTTTTGTTGCAGCTTCGACGTCGAAAATGGCGGTGCGGCGGGCGGCGCGGGGGGCGCGCGCTCCCCACTGGAGGGAGGCTCGCCCTCCGCCGCCTTGGTGCTGCAGGCGATGCCGCAGCGCCGCGAGTCCTTCCTCTACCGATCTGATTCCGACTTCGAGATGTCGCCGAAGTCGATGTCCAGGAATAGTTCCATCGCCAGCGAAAGGTAAGTGCGCAGCGAGAGTCAATAATTTTCTCCCAACACACACAAATTATACAATGTTCATGTCTACAGGTATTCTCTTACTACGTTAATTTTAACATTGGTACATTCATTGGAAGCTCGTAGATTGACATATTATCCAGAACATAACTTAAACCTCACACGAAAACGTTATAGTCATTAATTGATCAAATCTGCAGGGGGATAAATTGATCCAATGTACAAAATACCATCGGTTCGATCGATCGGTGCGCTGAACAGTCTAACGGGAAACACCCGTCTTTCCCGGCTGACGATAAGCAAATTATGTTTTCAATGACTTAGGTATTTGGTACAGAATTTCAAAATCAGAATTAACATAAATCACAATTATGCAACAACTCAAAGCTCTATAATAAAGGACTGGATTGATCAAGAATGTTCGAAATTATATGCAATTAATAATTTTAAATAAACTTTCTGCACTAAAAGCTCAAACGATCACTACTCTTGAATTCTCATTAAATTGTTGACCGGTTAATACTGCAGCCGAGCTTTTATGACATATCTATACTACTGTACACATGCTGCACTTGACGTTCAACAAAATACACTGGAAAGCTATGAAGTGGATTATTCTCGAAACTAAAACTAAAATTCAAAACTCCAGGTATTTCGGTATTTTTACGAATAAAAAGAAAATTGAGGCAAACACTAATATTGCAGATATTGCACTGATTTGGCAAATCATTAGTAGCAAGTGGGTATCTAAGTTGCTACTTGGCAAAATAATTTAAGTAATGACACCATCGATATTCTTAAAATATATAAACGACAGCTACTTTTTTATCTAATTTTATATAACTCAAAACAACAAGACTGTACAATTATATCAAAACTTTTACATATTAAATGTTATCAATAAAAACATCTTCGATATTTTACAATAGAAAATATTGTAAAACTTTTTCGCGAATCGTCTAGAAAGTAATACATTATTGACTATAAATGTCAGATCGGTCATGTTTGTAATGTTACATGAATAAATTCAATACTAAAAAAGAATTGACATTATTGGAAATGCTTGAGTCTAAAACTTTTGTACAGTTTCATTGTATTCAAAACAATAGTTATCTTTTTATTTAAATTCACGGGCGAAATAGTTTAATTTAGTTAGTTCACTCTCGGGTGAAATAAATGTTATTAAATAAGACATTCGCTACTTCTAACAATGGAAGAGTCTAGTCGTCAGACTTCATTTGCAACTTTACAAGAACGTCTCTGTTTTTCAACGTGAATGAAAGGGATGACAATGTATTTGTTCGACTCTTGTAAACGAGGATATCTGGCCCGATGGAAGAGGCGCTGCTATCGCGGTTTATTCTATTAGAAAAATGCATGACAGTAACGCAAAGGACTTTGTGACATTTTTTGACAATAACTAGAGGGCGCTAGTAAGCTTTCATAATTTAGTTTGACTTATGTCCACCGGATGAGATATCCTTGTCGGTCTATATTTTGTATTCACTTTTATATTGATCTTACAGTATTAGACAAAGAATTTGTCAAGTTTGTTGGAAAGCCCTTAAATTAATATAATGAATTTCGGTTATCTTAGCAAAATTATTTTATCAAGTGTAATTCAATTAAATTTACAGGAATAATTTACATAGACCGCGTAAACTTCATTATTCCTAAAACAATCAAAGGTATACAATAAAATTTATTAGTTAAGCCTCCAGTTTTCAGAAGTCCTTATCCAAATTGCTAGAGAGCAATTGATTTTAATGTAAATTTAACCTTCTCTTATTGATTTTACTTCAAAATAAATGCTACTACGGTTTGCTTAATAAAATGTGCAAAATTTCTTGTCCCAATTTACCTAAAAAATATTTGAGAATAATTTTATACTCTTTTTATGAGACTTTTAAATTTATCTGCTGATTGAAAGACGGAGGGTTTTAAAAAGTGTTAAATATTAAACGACTACGAATGAATTGCATTAGTGCCTTGGTTCGTTCCACTTTCAAAAAGCTTTTATTACTTCTCCGGTACTACAATACGGACAACTTTTTACATTATGTTGAACATTGAGAGCACTCGCAGACCAGACTTTTTAGGCCGATAGTTTGATCGGATCGGGCTGTTAAATGAAAATCATATAAAACAAATTTGGACCGCATCTACATACATGTTCACGTTCATACTGATCAAGCACCCAACTAAACTATCGGCCGATAAAAAAGTCAGTAGTGTGCAGGGTCTCTTCAACAGAAAAATTATATTCATGAAAATTTACTACATTTATCTTTCTTAACTGATTAACAGAAATATTGTTTTACCTTCATAGGTATCACGCTGAAAAATGTATCTCTCAATAATTTTTAATAAACAATGATTTAAATTGATAAGTATTTGTAGATGTAACTAATAATTTGCATTATGTATCTATGCAATAATATGAACGAAAATCGCTTTCCTTCGTATATTATGATTATCTGAATTCCTAATAATACGTAAGAATCTTATCTACTTATCAAGTTATAAGTTCAATTCTTAAAATTAGAGCTAAGCCAAAAACATAAAAAGAACAAAATAGTTTTACCTTTTTTTATCTAATTCAAAAAAAGTTACGAGTTAAGTAATTACAAAATTA
>JAOCNA010000029.1:5546070-5558957 GCA_026546675.1 Papilio helenus | reverse complement strand
AATCGGCCCAGTAGTATTTTGTTATTTCAATACATACAAATATACAAAAATACAAATCTTTCCTCTTTATAATATTAGTTTAGATATAGAATAGACTAATAACACTTTTAAATCAAAATGAACAACATAATGTCTTCATGTATTTTATGTATTTTTAATTATTAAAAGATTCTTCTTGTGCTCGTCTTCAAGCATAAGTAAATTAATGTATGCATACGCTTGAGTTACTTCCCCCGAGCATCTCTTTCATGTTTGAACTGGAGCTAAAGCGGATATTTTTAGAATTCAATAAGTTTCTTTTTTTCTAAACAAAAATTCGAGCAAAAACTTAAAAAGCTTATGTTTTAACTAAACTTAAAAAGCTTTTTATGCATAAAGAGAGGGTTTTAAAGCTTTAAAACAGCTACGTATGATATTTTAACAATTTTTAAATATTCTTTACCCTTGTACATTTAATTAAAATTAGTTTATAATTAGAGATAGAGAGAGTCTTAAATTGCCATTTTCTATGGTCCTTGCTTTCACTTATTTTTTTTAATATGAAATCTTTATCATGTTATTTCACTTATTATGGATTAATAACGAACATTTCTTTGAATTTATTCGCCAATATGCATCACGATGTTTTCCTTCACCGTAAGAACGTCAGATAAATTATGTACATATGAAATTCGAAAAGTCGAAAATCACATTGGTACATGGCAAGATTCGAACCCAGTACCTGTGGATTACAAGTCAACGTCTCAAACCCCTGAGCCACCGACGCTCTTTATATGATGACTGTTTGAAACTGTTCTTTAAATTGTATAAATTGTTTTGTTACAGACGAAGCCTACATGAAGCTAGCATTGGAGACCGTTGAGGAGTTGGACTGGTGTTTGGATCAGCTGGAGACTATTCAAACACATCGGTCCGTGTCCGATATGGCGTCTCTTAAGGTATGACTTGTTATGTTATATACTGTAGAGTTGTTAATTTGAAGTCTCCGAGCACAAACGTATATTTCATCTATATGGTATATTTAATACGATTACAAGTTTTAAGAACTAATTGGGACTTTTCGTGTCAAATGTTTCAAGAAATACTCGTAAATTTTGAATTGTCTGAAATTAACATTCATTTTTCTCGACTCGATATTTACAATGAGATAATTATCCGTATCAAAATCCCGTCAGGATTTTTCCAATTTTTTTTATCCTGTGTTTACAACTTTATCTGCGTGAGTCAAACGTCACAATCAAGACTCAAATCTAAACACTAGACTAGCCTTGAAGTCTCTGTTTCATAATATACGTTTAAGAAATGATTTTTGATCTTATTTAACTTATCTACTATTTTTCGATATTTCGAATAAATACAATGTTATGTAATTATATTTTAAAATAACCTCAACATCAATTAGCTGTACTATTATGGATTATTTATTACAAAGGTCGTTAGACAACAAATTTATTACTTGATCATAACAAGCGTCACTCGTACATATTTGGCGCCAAATCAATGCCGTGTATTCCGCGTACTAAACAGTTTCGTAATATACAGTGATGGATAATTACCCAGAAAAGTGTGTTTATACGTAGATTAAAGCAAAATGTGACTCCCAGCTCGTTATATCGATCATCGCAACGGGTAAACATCCGACAAAGATTGCATTACCAATTACGTTACTCATAAGTTGGGGAAAACGATTTACGTACAATACAAAGAAATCAAACACGAAATTACCGACTTATGAAATAGTTAAAAATCTACCGATAAAATCATGATTATGTGATGCCTCAGTAAATGAAGGGTTTTTCAAAACAATATGTGGCTTCTATTCCTATTGGTAGATTTTTGCAGCTACTAACTATTCCGTACGATACGTTTAGAAATCAATCTCTACCAATATATGCTTCATCGTTCTTTGGAATTACCCTTATACAAAAATTGTGTTTCACATTTTTAAAGGATATCATTATAGTATTGATTCATAGTTGGAATTTTGTCGTTACGATAACTGCACAATACCCAATTTTAATCACAAATTTTCATACTAAATAGAAATTAAAATGAACGCTTACGTTTAGTAAGAAATTTTGGTAATTCACACGACTGTGTTTAGGCAACAAGTAAGAAATGAAAGAGGAGTAGAAACATTTCTGGAAATTTTTTAATAATGCGACCTTTGAAACATGAAGTAAGTCTTTTTGTTTAAAACCTTTGCTACGGCATTTGTGACTTGTGTACCAACGTCAATTTTTATTTCTGTTTTAGTAGATAATCCAACAACGCTATTGTTAATCTCAGTGTAAGCCCATTCTATTTTCATCACAATCCGAGATTACGCGCCCATAATGAAATGACGAACGAACTATACAACAAGTAAACATCGTTGCAGCTTAAACGAGGCGCTTATTTGCTATGAGATTTGCGCCACGCACGTCTGTGGAAAGTTACTGGCAACAGCCGTCACGAACCGAAGCCCGCAATAATATTAGCGGGCGGTCTGTTTGATTGCCGCTATATGAGGTAAAGCCTTCAAATAGCACATGCGGCTAAACAAAACACGATCATCTACACACGATAACAAAAATAGTGAGATAATGATAATAGTAAATTGTTTTATATCTATTTCTACTCGTATTTTAAATAAAAAAGTAATGAAACGTCCAAATTAGAGTAGATAAGGACGTATCGCGATGATTGCTAGTAGAAAAATAAGAGAATTAACACTCCATGAACTTCTTTGACTTCAGTAAACACACAAATAGTGTAATAGTGTTTTAAGTCTGAAATACATAACAGGACAAACTTATTATTCTCAGCCTGTAATGTTTAAACGTACTGAACAAAGCTTTGGATTTCTTGACACTTCGTAACAAGTTAAAAATTCGATTTTAGTGCCAATTTAAAATGGGCTATTCTACGTATTAAGGTGCTTATCCTATTTTCTTCCATCATAACGAGAAAATGTGTACATTTTGTTGGTATGTTCGCAGCTCAAGGTTAATCACCTGACTTTAGACAAAGGAATAGTGTCATGCAACTTTTCTCGGATAGCTCGGTGACTCAAATTCTTTAATCAATCTAAATGAATTGATTAATTTCATGGTGACTGTGTTATTTCATATTTCGATAAATATGATGTTTAAAGAAGAAGGAAATATTTTGATTTATTGTAATTCTGATAAATGTCTTCTAATTTGCATGGAGCTTAATGTTTACTTCATTTTGTTTATGGCGTGTTTTCGTCGAACATCAATAAGAATAGTACCTCTCAGAGGAACTTTTAATGACTTTCGGGAAAGACCACTTCGGTTCTCATCTTATAGACGTTTGAGTTTTGAAAATTATCTCAAATTAAGTTTTCCGTGAATATTGTGTAGGCGTTTCGGATGAAGCAGTAAGGCAAAAAGAGTACCGCGAAATCGTAATAAATATATTTTTGTATTTACATAATGTTTCTCTTGGTTTATGCAAATTTGTATTTACATAATATTTCTCTTACAAAACAATGTAATTTCATGTTTTAACGAGCACGTATTAATTTTGTTTGTTTAAAAAAGTGCGGAATAACGTAATATGAATAAGAATACGTCATTAAAATTCACTTTTGGTGTTTATAGTTATATACTATTTGTGCAATATGAATGTGTTCTGGTTCCTATCGTCCTATGTATTACTAAAGGTAAACAGTAGCAGGACATTCAACGTTAACAAAACAGGTTAACGTCCTAAGGATCTTGAACCCAGGATTTCTATACGTGATACTCCGCAGTCCTCTATGTGACAAATGCATTGCATTTGAATGCTCATACATGTTACATCACCTTTTGTATTGCACGTACTCGGTGAATATTAAGAATTTCGCAAATAGTTGATAATCTTAACAAACCTTATAATAATCATTTTTATTATTACAATCAAAACTATATACGTTGTGTGTAATTATAGTAAAGACTAAATTGAGTGCAAAGACAATGGGGATTTCCTTACATACTATTTATATTACCTTTCCTCATTACTTTACTCGTTACTAAGAAATTATTGTTAACATTTTAAGTTTATTGTATTTCATGTGTAAATATTACAGACTTGTCCTTTTAGTTTTTCAAATTTAATTCGAATATATTTAAAAAATATACTCTACTAAAATATACATCTTAATGTTTAGAAACGGCGCGTGCAGTATTAAATTGGTAGATTATGTTAATTCTTACGTACATCCAAAATACATAAGAATACTCACGATCGCAGTTACTAAGGCAACAAAGCTGTGTAACACTTTATTCTAATTAAATCCCTCGGTAACATGCAAAAACTTGTTTAAATTCCACTTTAACTGTTTACTAATGTCAACGTAAGCAATGCAAGGTTGTAACAGCCTAACATACGATAGATGCAGCTGACGTCACAGTGACGCATTACTCCAAATATTACACGACCCAGCCCATTAATATAAAATTTTAGATAGCTGTGATTAGATCTTGTATCATACTTAATATTATAAATGCGAAAGTTTAGATGGATGGATGGATATTTGTTAAAGTTTGTAGCTTAAGCGGCTGAACGGAATTTGATGAAATTTGGTATAGATGTAGAGGATAGTCTGGAAGAAAACAGGCTACTCACTTTTGTTTTTTATAATGCCACGCGGACGGAGTCACAGGCGAAAGCTAGTATTAGATAAAATGACAAAGATTATTTAAATGTCACACATGTATTGATTTCATCATTGATATTTGATAGGAATTAGAACGTCGTTATGATTACTGCGCGTCTAAACGGTACAGTCATGTTGACATTAGAGAGCAATACCGCAAATCGTTTCTCGGAATTAGTCACATTATGACAATTGTAATACATACAGTATGCACAATCTATTAACGCCGGTATTCACCTGTGGGAATATAAACCATTTGACGTAACTAAACAGCATCAAGTTATAACATGTCATCTCTTTTTAGTAATTGAAAGTCAGCATGAGATTTATTAATTACCGACGTTACTAGAATTTCATTTACTAGAACTAAAATGAATTTTGGTATTTGTGCGTCTATAAATAAACCGGCTTACATACAGCCAAGTTTTAGAAAAGATTAGTAGCCTCGAAATTGGACACTATAGCTCACTGCAATTAGCTTATAGTTTACCGATCTTGCACCATTTATGTAGATTGGTTTGTTAAATATGAGTCTGATATCAGATGGTAATTCCATTGATGTTACAGATCTGAATAAAGATGATTGTGCCAGTCCCGTTTATATGATTAGAGTTCACTTGAATTGAAACTAAGGAAAATTACAAGCCATATTATTCCATGTAATTTACCAGTACCTCCTTATCACAAGTCGGAAATATACGCGGTTAATAAATTGACTTTCAATGGTTTTGTTCAATGACCATAATTATTAACATTAGTAATCATATAACATATTAAATTTATGACTAACTAGCTGTTGCTCGCGACTACGCCCGCGTGAAATTAAAAAATAATAAAAAATATATACTCACAGATAAATTACCTTTCTAATGGTGATGATCTTTCCTCTTTAGAATATTAGTATAGATATAGATGACAGTTATAAAGGGTGTTTTCCGATGGGTGAAATGGCCTAGCGGTCTAATGGGATTTTATTCCTATTGAGCTAATTCGGTAACGGGAAACACCCGTAATAACATGTTGAAGGTTTCAAAATAAAGCCGTATGTCTTGATCATGGTCATACTGCTAAACAAACAATTATCATTCCCGTATACTACGTATGTTCTATGGTATTTGTACTTCCCCTTACAGGTATTCCTTACACAATACAGTGATTACAGTCGGCTTCTAGCGATTGTAATTCGTACTAAGCTTATACTATAACTTGTTGGTTGTTTATTAAAAAAACTCGCAATATTATTCTCTAATTGCACTTCATTTAATAAAGACACGAAAAGGCTCTGTTTCAAAGTATCTCTCTAATCAAAATAACGGAAGAGTGTTTCAAAAGTTTGTTGCGATGGTTCCTTATCTTAGCCAGAAGTTGTTTGATTAGGTTTGCGAAGGGTTGTGGGCGTTCCATTTTAGAACACATAAAGTAACCCGTTCATACTAAACCGTAATTTAACTCACCCGAGGGAGAGCTTGATGTCAAACTAAGCGAGCTTTATCTTGCTCATTTTACACCCGATGTGGGTACATAATTGGTAACATTGTCTTGATATGAGGTACGATTTACATAACTTATATGGCAGTTTTACCTTCGAAATATTGAAATCGGTAACAATAGGTATTAAGCAACTTAATAAATTCGTTCGTCTCTCCCAGAAACTTATGAATATTAAAATTGTTCGTGTAGTAATCTACAAAAGCCTAATATTCGCGTAAGTGTGTCAAGTTTACGTAATAGTTGATTTAAGTAATTTTTTTTTTGTAATGTTATTTAGTTAACTTTCTAGTGGCTGTAACTTAGGTTTTAAATTAAATGTACAAATATATAATTCATGAGCAGAACATTTTTCTTACTATAGTAATAAAGTAATTTAGACGTAAAATACTAGTAACACAATATTACATTATCGCTGAATAGGTTTATATAAAGAGAGCTTACATCCGCTCCGGAATTAATTAGTAATGTCGATAAACAAGCTCGATAAGCGAGAAAGTTGGGGCGATTGCAAGAACTAGGGTCATGTCATCGATATTCCAATAATTCATCGCAAAATTGATACGCGTCATGGCAGTTTTTGAAGTGATTTCAATAAAAAAATCTTTTATGTACCAGGAGTTTAAACTTATTACTTATAGAATAACACTAGATTACATAGATAATTATTTAATGTTTGTCTTGCTCAAATTAAGAATAATTCATTCTAATAATTTTCAATAGTTACATCTTATTTTCCTTACAGCAAACTGAGTACTGAGACTCGTCTTATTGATAATACGCTAATAGAAAACACGTCGTAATTCATCTCATGTGTGTTTAGCTTAAAATGTGTACTAGCATATTTGTTTTACTCTATGTTTCATTGAGTAAACTAAAATAATCATACTATTTAGTTTATATTTGAACAAACATGAGTAATATATGACAAATAAATTCCGCGATGCCATCAATGAAACAATAAAGCTCTAAGAACTTATTATGACGCAAAGTAATGACGACAAAACAAGGCATTGACATTCAGATTGCTCCCTTTCTATACAGCTTCGAGTCATGCGCCAATCCTCCTATTATGAGAACTTGATAGATTGTGACGTATTTCGTTCGATGTACATATTCAAAGGTCAAGTCGTATTTAGTACTTCAGATGTATTTATACTTTTTGTATGACGTAGACCGACAAATTGTCATGATAGATGTATCACGTAGGTTATATAAACTTTATAGTATGAAGAACAATAATAGATTTAAACGTTATGTTGTTGACATTATTATTGGAATGCCGACTAAGAGTGATATCAGGTGTTTGTTATTTTTACAATACTAATAAATTCTGTATACCCTAGACCTAGATAATTCCAGTGCAATAGCCAAATAGATATCTGAAATTAGATCAGTATTCCCGATGTTCAAAATTTAATAGTTTACGTGTTCTATTTTATAATTATATACAAAATTTAATATTGTACCGTGTTGAAGTCTTATCTAGAATGTAAACAACAACATGCTCGTTAAATCTGCGTTATTCATATTATATTTAAGATATTCGGATTAAGGGCCAGGGTCGTGGGTCATAGACACGCTGCTTTAGTCACGTACGCAGAAGAAAAGAACTGGCCGGCGAACTATTAGAAATGCAGAGATAAAAAAACATTTTTATTTCATTAGAAAAATGATGATCTCACACAATATCTTCAACGTTTTCCTCATCAAATAAATGTATTTAAGAATTTTTCTAAATCTGTAACAATGTAGTTTGTGTCCTCGCTGAAATTCCGATTATTATTCTAGTATGTAATCTATCAAAAGATTATTAAAGAATGCAACAATGTATTTTGTAAATATATTTTGTTGTAGCGTTAGTGACGAAAGGCTTCTGAGAACTAAACTCTATGATAGAACGCATTTAATCACGATATGCCAACATGGAATTCCGTGAAAATTCCCCACCACCTGGAAGTTGCTACTCTCAAATAGACACGAAGGTTGATTTAATAAAAGTACGCTATAAGGCCGTCGGATCGATAAATGTCTGAGAAAGAACATTTGTATACACTACACTGGTTGGAATTCGTTTTATTGCATTAGAAAAAGTACTGGCATTGAGTGTTACAAGCAGTGTTCATTCACAAGTTGTAATTTTTAGCAAAAAAATCTAAGACTGACATTGAGTTTTCAGCTAATCTATGTTTTGAGATTCGAAGAGAATGTTATCAGCTTTCATTGAGGTTACTCTTATCAACTTTTTATCTCAAATTCAGCCTCTTCTAGCGTCCTTCATTAATAACTTCGATTTGTTAACTCCAATTTGTGCATTGTCATTTTGTGATTGAAACATTATCAGCAGTATTTGATATATCCTATTGTTAAAAATATATGTTTCTCCTTTCAGCAGTTAAATGTTTATTTGACCGGATTATTATATTCATATTCTCTTAACTTTTTAAGATAGTTTTAACTTTTGTTGTTTATTTTTCAAATATCAAACAGTATCAAGATAGTTCAGTTAATTTCGTAATCATGTTTGTGAGATATGAAATTACATTATATGTAGATTATTTTAAAACGTTTTACTATGTGTTATTATTTCCGTGTAAGATTATGCAGTCCTTGTAGAACTACAAAATAAAGATCAAATGATTTATGTTCAATTTTTTATCAACATATTAAAACGATTAATTGTTTATGTTAATGTATTTTAATTTACTTATTTATTATTTTGAAAACACATTAAATATATGTAGGTTTATTTTTATGTTATAAATAAAACATTGAGTGTAATGGAAACAATTTTTAACAATTGTTTCGGGAACAGTTTCTTCTGTATGTTTTACTGTTTCATGTAAACCAGATGTTAATTTTCTTTATTTTTGATTATTATAATGATCATAATTTCAATATTACTTGATGTAATATTAAAATCCCTTAAAACTTATTTATGTTGTCGTGCCTGGTATTTATTATAACTTATATATAAAATGTAAAGATATGGCAATAAGAATGTCGAAGTAAAGAAAACAGCCGTGAATAAATTACTCGCTTCGCAAGGGTTACTGAATGACCTGATTCATTTAGGGCTGTCCAAAATATATTTTAACTTTTTTTTTAATTTTCAACACGTCTTAAAACAATCGTGTAATTTTTTTTTGTTATTATTCATAAAGCTTTGTAATTTATGTAGTGTACAGAATAATTATTACATTTCAAATGATTTTTTAAGTTCAGGTTATGCAGGATATGTATGGCGTCACATTAATACTAGACAAGGCTGCAAATCACCAGGTCAATTTCCTGATTTTTATCTATTACGTCATTTCAGACACTGAGATAGTCATTTACAGTCAACTTAGTTTCCTTTAGGTTTTTTGAATATATTAACTATATATTAACTTAAAAAGTTATGCATGAGAGTGTCAAGCTTATTTTATTGACGTGAATTTTTAATCATTTTTGTTATATCGGACAGGGATCAAGAAAACTGATTTAAAAGTTATTTTCGTTTCGTCCAACTACGACTAAAATCTTTAGGTAAAAATAGATATTTCCTTTAACGTTAATGGGATTTACGATTTTAAGATAAACTTTGACAAATTACTCGGATTTTGACAAGTCCCTAATTTGCCTACGATATAGGATAATAAAGAGAACTTTGAAGGACTTAACCGACCTTTGACCCAACGTGCCGCGGGATTAAAAACGTTGACCGTTAAAGTTAATTATTTCCTGAAAGCCTTCTCTGTGTGTTTTCCTTTTAATTAATTTATACACATTGAATTTTCATCGCTCATTAGTGCAATATATTCAATTACGCCTAATCTGTTTTATAAATTTATTTTAGGAATTAAGAATTGGTTTGTCTTGATGTAACTAGCATTCCTTGAATCTCAGATTCAAAGAAATAAAGTTGCAACTATCAAAATGACCTTAACGGCGTGTTATTACCGGCGAAACCTTGTCAAAAATAACTACGTATGATGATATAAGGACAATTAAAATAAAAATTATTTTACTTTATTGAATTCATAAATTACGACCCAATCTGTTTATTTTCATTAAAGTTATGTATTTAAATAAATTAAAATTTTATCTTATGAACAGTTTATTACAAACAAAACTGTAATGTGCAACCCTACGCAGGAAATGACGTATTTTTCGACCTCAGGCGAGTAAGTCGCGCGACTGGCTGCCATCGTCTACTAGAAGGTCGAAATGAGTTTTCCCACACAATAGAATTGTATTCAGAAACATGTTATTAAATTACTACTACTTGTTTACTTTAACTTGCTACAAAATGCATATACGTACGAAGTAACTTATTTTTCTTTATTTACCATATATTGATGGACAGTCAAAGAAATATTATCGCTTCCCACTTAAGATGAAATATAGTATGTATAGCAATTGTTTACTAGAGCTCTAGATAGTTTTGACCTATGTGTTAAACATTATGCCAGATTGGGTAGGAAATAAAAGTCCTCAACTATTCTTTAGTTGTATTGTCGTGAATAAAACCAATAAAAAAGTGTATATTGTGTAAATGTACATTCTTCACAGTCGATAAACGTAATTTAATTTATTTTACATAATAAAAATTAAGTGAACTAGAGCTCGTGAATGTTTCGTCACCAAACGTTGGCTCTGATAGAGCTTATATAACATTGTTATGTCAGAATATTTAACTCTCGAAAAATGTATTGCCATACGCAAACACAATTCAAAAATAAAATCCAAGGTTTGTTATACAGGAAATATTGTAACGAGTATGTGACGTGAGCACGCCAATGCAGCGCTAAGCCTCCAATAGGTTTTATTGAATCTGCATTTTATTCTCATAACGTAATAAAATGGCATACTTTAACACTCGGTATCGAACATTTAATGAATACAATTACTGAGATACATTTATTGACTACAAGCTAAAGTACGTGTATAATATTATCTGCAAACACATCGTATTTCTGCATTAATTAAACTTTAACACGAACATCAAAGTTAAAGAAACGATAACCGACTCTATTAGAATATGTTCATTGATGCAACTGACTTTCAAGACACATACCGACTTTTCATACTTACTGAGTCTCGATTTGAAGACGTTACACAATGTAACATTCATAATATTACATTGAGATTAGCGAACTAATCTTATACCATGCTCTGTTGCTATGGAAACAAAAGCGCATGCATTAATTAGCTATTATTAGGTAAGATGTAGATTATAAATCCTTCTTATTATACTTATTTAATGACCAGTATTTATTTTTAGTTTCTTCAATGTTCTATACTCTCATTACTGTTTTCGATTATGTTAGATTAAATTGATATTCTTACTTCCAAGAAATGTCAGAATCATTGATAAAAAATTAAATATCACAACATTTTACCGTTTTCGCAATCCTTGCTCTTGTAAACCCTTTACTATAAAATGTAGTATTCCAAATGAACTTGATCGTTACCGGCTTGAATCGACTGGTTCACCATTAAACCAGTTTATGACTGCATCGTCACACTACTTGCGCCAATTAAACTACGTCTACAATTTCGTACACAGAATACGATGTTCATTGAAGTAACCGGTATGAACGTGCAATAAAATGCACAGAGATATCATTTCAGATGAATTCGTACAGTTTTTACTGCCATGTGTAATTTTGTAGAACTCTGAAATGCCTTATCATTCAAGCTTGTGGACTTGTTACATTTGGTTGGAATTTGCAAATTGGCAGTATTTTATTTTAAAGTTTCAAATTACTATTCTAGTGATTTTCCTATATTATTATTAACTCATCCTCCATCAGGAAGTCTAAATCTGATTGAACATATGACTATCGATATCTCTTTCTATCTGAATTAAAATAAAATATGTGCGAATAGTACAATATATTGTCAACGTAAAAGGCAAAAAAGTCAAGGCCTTTGTTATACTGGTTATACGTTTTAGTAAAATTCCGCTGATCGATTAATTTCTTTATTTTTTTCCGAATTTAGAACGAATATAATATTGTAAGCTGTTTATAATTAAGCCGATTATATCAGAGTAGATAAGATAGTTTGTGAGATAGTTTTATGAGGCCCATGCGATGTTTACGACGAGTCGCGGCAGCCCTGACCCACATACAATACGTAACATCATACATACCGTGAAGATTTTTTGTTTGAATAGTAACGCCTTGGAATTGACATGCGTGTTTAATTTGTTTGCCTTTTTTGAATACCATTTTTAGTATATTCGAATGGTTTAATAATATTGAAATGTAAATTTTAAATATTTCAGCGTTATTCGCCTATTGGTTAAGTTATAACAAAAGTTAGTCAGTTATTTGTTCGTCGAACTTAAGTTAGTTAATCTTTGATTTACAACGAGCCTTGATAATTTTAAATATTGCTTAGAGTACTACTGAAACACACATTCAAATATATATTATTGTACGTTTTTATACAGATTACGAGAAGGACAATATATGTTTATGCACGTGTTTCAACACGTGTGGCAGTGGAAACTCATTGTGATATATTATATCAACTAAATGATTTACTATTTCAACAAAATCAATAAATGTTAGAACTTTATGCCAAAAGCTCTACCAGATAAACTTTATTCGATCGCTTTTTTTTTTAATTTATTCGCATTCTGCTGATTAACACTTTAAGTAACTCATTTTTTCATTATTTTTATGTATTGGTTTAAAATTTAATTGTAATTATTACATTTCATTTTTATATAGAATACTGAAACGAAACAAAGATAAATATT
>JAOCNA010000029.1:5533788-5545970 GCA_026546675.1 Papilio helenus | reverse complement strand
AAAGTTCATTTCTTGCGATCACGGCGGCAGGGGCATCTTTTTGGTCATCGTAGTTGATGTGCGCAGACTAGTAACGTCAGTACATCTTCTGTAGTGTGAATTATTGATGCACTGGCACTTACCCTCATCGCCATTCGGTGATGCCAGTTTGACTTGTCGGCGTGCTTCAGATTTCGAAGTACTTCAAGGATGTAGGACTTCCACCCTGTCTTGTCTTCGGGAGCTTTGACTTTCCGAGCCCAAGGAGTCGCGAGAAGGGTTTTGCTTCCCTCGGCAGGCTATAGTGATGTTAGTAGGATAGACGAAGGAAGAAATGCGAAAGTGGGCCGTACCGTCAAAATATCTCTGTAGACAAGTTTATGAATGACGGACACGAGTTGTATATGTTACTCACAGATAAATTACCTTTGTGACAGTGAAAGAATTTTTAAAATCGGACCAGTAGTTTTTGAGTTATACATACAAAGATACAAATCTTTCCTCTTTATAATATTAGTATAGATACGTCCATTTAGTATTCGCACTGCGTCGACTAAACTTATGTATAAATCAGTAACATTTTACTAAGAATAGATATTATTAAATTTAAATGTAAAAAAATTACATATTTCTGTTGCACAGAATAGCTTCGCATTTATGTATGAGCGATATTTTTTTTTTATTTTCTTTTAAGAGTCTATTTTTTCAGTCATTAATTTTCATTGATTTTTTTTTAAACAATTGTACTGGCACTCGACACTATCTGTATCTAGTGTTATTAATCGAATGTTTATTCACTTTTTATATGTAATTATTTGCGATAACCGAATCGACGTAAACAAAAAATAAACGTGGATGGAGACACGTAGCTCTCGCGTGCTATAAAGTCTGATCTCTACATCACGTAGTGGGGACAAACTGCGTGTATCCCGTATTAACGAACGCTTACTTTGTAGATCACAAGATTATACACGACACATGTGTCACTACACTTATGATTCACAGCAATCAGACCGTATAGTGCAACTGTACATCTTATTTATGTAACATTTACTTAAGATAACCCACATTCTAAATGTAGAAGTAGCAGATCTTATCTACGACACTAAATACACAAATAGCCACTTTTATTTTAACTGGTCTTAATCTGTAAGGATCCTATTGATCGCTGTTTATAGATTACTAGTTGTTCCTCGCGATTTCATCGGAGTGAAATTAAAAATAATAAAAAAGCCTATGTTAGTCGTTAATAACATAGCTTTTTAATGGTTGAAGAATTTTTGAAATCGGCCCAGTAGTTTTTGCGTTATGTTAATACATACAAAAATACAAATTTTTCCTCTTTATAATATTAGTATAGATGATTTGTCAATCAGACAACGTGCTGCAAAGTACAGTCATTATATATTTAAGAATATGCAATCTTGTGAAGAATACTAATAAGAGATTGTGAACAGTTGAGAAGGGAGAAAACTATATTAAAGATAAAAATGCGTTGAGAAAATATAAAGAAAGTGTAACATCAACAACTTTAGGGACAGTTCCTTAAAAAACCCGCAGTTGTTACACTTACGGAAAGATGGCGATCAAGGCTTTAATAAATGCCAAACATAATTACACATTAAGTGTATCAAAAGGTTAAGATTTAATATAATTTCATTCATACTTGAGTACAATAAAAAGGTACCACACATACATACATTTCAACCTGCTCTATACGATATTCGAAAACTGCTTGTAATCAAATATACCGTAAGAAACTTAATAATACTAACAATTTTCTATGCAAGCTTGTATTATAATGTATACAAAATGTTTTTTTTTTTATTTCTTAGTAAGTAACTACAGTTTAAAATTGCAGGCGCATCTAGAGGCGCCAGCGATCAAAATTTCCTCAGTTTTTTTTCTTTTGTACGTAAACGAGGGCGCCCTGCATTACTGTTGTTTTCTTTCTTGGAACACATGAATCATTTTACCCGTAAAATGTAGGGTGATAATATAAAATGAGTATTTGAAATTATGAAAATGTGTTAACAAACCAAAAGCATAATGTTGACCGAATTACATGTGTCCTACTTTGAGCCTTTTGTCTCATCTCCATCATCGTTAAAATATCTTTCAAATAATGAGGTTTTGCAAATATTACTATGTATTTTGTCGAATACTCAACATATTTAGGACGATGTCAGAGTACGTTTCACTTTTTTGTAGTTTGACGTGCATTTACAGTTAGAATACTAATATTTCGTATACACTTTTATTTGTTTCTTTAGGTTATTGTATTAACAAACAATAAAGATGTTGTTTTAAACAACTAAAGGATTAAAATTAAACGTTACATCTTCCATAAAACGTTTGTGACTTATTTTATTGGACAGAGCCAGGGTTGTGACCATGGAGTAGTAAATTTATCGTTCTGGAAACACTACTGGAATGTCAATCTTAAATAGTTGTTAATTTAGATTGATGACAAGGCTTTCTGCAAGGATGTTAGGTATCGTAGCGTAGAGTCATACGATACTGTCGTAATACAGTAAGTAAGAAAACCAACTCTACCAACAAGCTTGTTATTTAGTTATAACTAAAATGCAGCATTTAAAACAAATTGTGAACCAAAATGTTCTAACGCTTTCTATCTAGAAGTTATGAAATCGACCGTGGAGTTTGATAACATTTTTTTTTTAATTCTACGTACCTCAATTTATCTTTTTTAAATGTTATAAATCTAGACATTATCCTCTTAATCCTACAAATCAGCTTATATCCGTTATCATATTAATTATTAACTTTAACATTTATCTTCAACTCAATTGAGTCGCATTCGTTATATGAATCATTGCGGCGTAAATAGCAATAACTTTGTAAGAGTCACAAAGAAGTAACCAACTGGTTTTAATTATACTGTCTACGAATGAGTCGGTGAATGGATCACTAAAAAGTGAATGACGAACAATCGAATGGTTGGTTTCAACTGCCGTTTCACTTATTGTCAGCCCTTAAGTCCAGAATAAATATGACAATAGCTGGTACACTTGCATGCTAATTAATTGCATGTGTCACCAATACGTTAACTGGTATGCATGTAACTAGCAAGTAACACTATATTTGATTATGTGACAGTTACAGGCTAACTTTCTATACTATTTCAAATAATTTCCTAAAACTTGACACTGAGATTGACTGGCATGTGTCTTGCAGGTAAGAGGGACACAAGTTTTAGTTTAATTTTACTGGTATGTGTAACCGCATTGCGCCAGTAACAGGCATGCAACTGTTTCATTTTCTGACGTGTGTTCCTGCCTTTACGTTCTCCGTGACAAAACAAAGATATGTAATAATACAAGTTTTACTACAGTGTAATACTACTGCTATAACGACAGGACAGAAATAGACACGTTTTTATAGCATCGGCTTTGGATAAAAATAAACGTTTATGTTATCCTGGCTATAATCTCGCCTTTATAGCTTAACAACTATGTATACGGGCTATGAGTACTCTAGTTATCGATGGGTTTGACAAACTTTTATCCCACGTATAAATCATTATAATTGCTTTTGTTTTTAGTTGTAACTGAATACTGTTTTTTCTGTCATACAATTTATACATTCACATTACTTTTCTGTAAAATTATAGTAATTAGCTGCTGTTGCTTGTTGAATTCTTTAATAATCAGATTAAGAAAACATGAAAAATAAGTATTCTATATGAATATTACTGTTGTATAAACGAAAGTAGCTTAAAAACGATTAAATTTGGACCAAGTTGCAGAATAAAGATGAAATAATATAGAAGACGAAGTCTTTGAGTCTCTTTGAAGTCCACTCACCCTTTCAAGTGTACGTGAGATCTGGGGATCACGCGGCAAATCGATAACAAAGTGTGTCATGAACACTTTTCGATTTGGTACAAAATCTAAATATCATTTATTTCCGACGGCTTAACTCTACTATCGAAATATAATCCTTCGATACTAATTTATCCTTTAGATTATATTGCTTAAAGCAGAAGATGTAATATTTTATTGATGGGTGTGTACAAATTTCCCTTTTCTTGCGTAACTAAATCAATAAGAATCACGGCCATGTACCTTGACTGTCACGTGAAAATATATGTATGTACTTATGTACATGTAACTGAATATTCAAAAATGTTAGCGAACATTATCGCATGTTATTGTCCTCGCGTTGTCTACGTCACTTCCTTAATCGAGTGTATCAATTTCTAAGCGACTGTTGCTACGCGAGCCGTCTACGACATGCGCTTTATCTGCTACTACAAGATTATCGACACCTATTGCGAGTGCTTTTGTCACGGAATATTATCGATTTAATTGTACAAGCCAACCAACAATAACGATCGGACCATGAAACATCGATAAGGCTAGTAAATTGCAACAATTTATTTTACAATTCATACTCGTGCGATCTGCTTTCATCTCGATTTTCAGCAGTTATATCTAGACAGAAATCATAAAAAAGTATGATCAACGTGTGAAAGTTTCTCTTAAACTTTCTTGGTATTGTAAAAGGAAATTAGAGCCAATATTTAGCAGGTGTATTAGTAGTAAAACGCAATACTGGGAAAGCGATATTTTTATACGTAGGCAGAAGTGACGAGAGCTTACTACGTTTAAGTACGAGGCCGTCACGAGCGGTGGTCGCGCGAGCGTCTCTTCAGTACACTCAGTCGAGTCAGTGTACAACTTGAAGTCGTAGTGTACGGACGGTTCTAGCTTCGCCGCGTTATAAATTTATTTGCGTGCGAAATTTGGCCGTTGTGATTTGAAAACAATTTCGTGATATCTTGAGACTTTTGCACATTTTTTATTTTTATTTTTTTACTTTTTCGTTTTGAAATGCGTGTGTGCTCGGAGAGACAGTGCGTTCGTTGTGCCCCGGCCCGCTGGCTCGGGCGTCGCGCCTCTAGAATGGCACACTCAATGGAGATATTGCATTTGCAGTTCAAACGCATGCTCAACAAGGAACTGAGCCATTTCTCCGAATCCAGCAAATCCGGCAACCAGATCTCTGAATACATCTGCTCCACTTTCTTGGGTATGTATACACTTCAAGTACATATTAACTTTTTAAAAAATAGGTGTAGAGTTACATAAATGATAATGATAAAGGAAATCAAAGTAATGTAATACAGGAAAGAAGCATTAGGGTAAATGTTGGTTTGAGTTTCATTAGAGTGTCCTCAATTGAAATATCGATCCTGTAAATAATAGAGCACTGTGCCAGACAAGGCCTTTAATTATCTTGTTGAAAAGGTCAATAGGAGGAACCACATTTGTATTTTTATTGAAAGAAAGTTTGTATGTATGTATATAAATGTATTTATTTTATTTATATTTATAATGTTTAACTATGTTATGATATTCTGGAAAGGAGGAATATAAAATATTCAGTGCAGTTTCTAAGACTTCAATAAAGTAAAAGAACTTAGTATTTTTTAATAATGTTTAAACAACTCATAGTTAATTACTTTATATGATTATGAAATCGACTTTCGTTTAACCATTCAATATTTATTAACCATAGTTATTAAAGATTTAGGACACACTTTTTTTAGCTACCAACTTCATATATTTTATGGCAGTCGAATGTTTCATCTTAAGTTTGCTGCCAAAAAAAAAATCAATACGGAATTGGCAGACAATGTGGGACAAACGTCTACGCAATGACGTATTTGTGCGCGTCTTGCTTTGTGCTAGTCTTTCGAAATTACTATCTGAAGTTTGCTGTTGAACTTAGAACAAGATAAAGATGGTAATACTCAAGTCAGAGCCTCTTTAAGCCAGTAGGAAAGAATGATAAGGATATCTTTTGAACTGTCTTGACCCATTTTTCAGTTCGTTCACACAATTATATAATCACTTCAAGCGTATACCGCTTTTAATATGAATATACTTAACGTAAATGACATTAAATGTATGTGTTATCAGCTAGCCATTTAACTTTGAGACTAGCGTATCGCATGAGAGGTAAATAAATACGCTTTATCAAAATTGCTATCAAAATGCAGCGAAAGCTCATCGACCGTGTAAACAAAACAAAGATAAGTAAAGAATCATGTAGAATAACTAGTATGTTCATTATTACAAAACTATTGTCATCCACATTCGAAATTTGTAATAATATGAAATAGATATAAAAATTACTACGAATGAGACCTTATTGACAATAGCTGCTCCTCCTAGACTTAGCCTAGACCGTCTGGCGACCCTCGTAATCAGTAATGTTGTTAATTTTCTATTTACAACCTATAGTATACGGAGAAATTGAACTAAACGCTTGCACTAAGTGTATTTGATTAGACCAATGAGTATATTGAGGCCATTGGCGAACTGGCGTCGAAATAGTTGGCCAATTGATTTATTTGGCCTTAGCCGGTGAGCACCGACGTGTACTGACGTTGACAGCATCCCTGTCATTAATTGACATTTAGCGAATACCGTTTGAGTATCTATAACTTCCTGCTGCATCTTTCCTATTATGTAACAATATAATGTCAATAAATTCAGTTCAATTTTGTACTTTTTTTCTCTGTCAGAAATTAAATAAATACGATGTAGAAAAAAACAATTTTAAGAAAACGAACAACTTATTAAGGGAAAAACATTTACAAGAATCATTGTCTTCTATTTGTTCTTTTGCCAATAAGTACGCGATACGGAGAAACTGAAACAATGGCGTTTGCCGAAATATTTGTTTACAATAAACATCCCATTCTATTTTTATTCCGTTTCGAATAACAAGGCCAACTAAACTCAATGATTGACATGAATTGTTTTTGTTTAGAAATTAAAAGATAAATCTATTTAAGTGATATATATTAAAATGAGCAATAAACAACTAGCTTTTGAAGTGTAAAAAGTAATTATTTTGTATAATGTACTCGGTATCAATGAATGAAAGTAAAATGTCAACAAATTGATACTTGGGCTTAATTATAAAGATTTATTTTCTAATTGCGTTGTTTTTCGTATCACTGCCATAGATTAGATAGAACCAGGTCGCATAGTACTATCTTACCTGATAACAGGTACAGTAATCCTCCGCGTAATGCACATGGCTCTATAAATTATATTATCGTTATTTTTCATATCCGTTCCCTACAGTTTAAGTTTAATAACACTTTTGAACAATAAACGTATCCATATTTTAATGTTTATCATATATAGATATCATAACGATACAGTGACCCAGAATTGGATCAATCAGTGATATTATAAGCACGCCATCTGTTGCCTACTTTCATTCAACACGAGCACCTATTGACATCATTTGTGGCTCGATAAAACACGCTAATAAAGTAATGTTTACATAATACTCTTGTAATAGACGCGTTTATTTTTATCGAATATCAAACTTTTTGCCTTGTAATGCGAGTGCTCTAATTATATGCTGGAATCGATATTGTTTCCTTATCTTGTATTCCTTATATCTTTCACCTTGACTGATCTCAGGATGTGTATCGAAAACATTAACAGCTACTATAATTTGCACACAAATTGCTCACGGTCCGAAACGATTACGACGTAAATAAGAAATGTTGTAGTTAATCAACATTTTACATCTTTACAGATAAACAACAAGAGTTGGACTTGCCGTCCTTGCAAGTCGAAGAAAACACTGAACGCACCAAGAAGAAGGAAAAGCCGCGTCATGGCGGACCCGGAGGAACCATGTCACAAGTAAGTCTTAAATATCAACAATAACATTTAATTCATTATAATTGAAATACAGATAACTGCCTAATAAATTAAACATTTATTAACCTCCCTACACATCCTGTTTACGAAGTAATTTCTTTGCAATAATTTTCCTGTTGCACATATACCATACCGTTTTTAATTAATTTCGTAATTTTATTTCCAGATATCCGGTGTGAAGAGAACACTGACACATACAAACAGCTTCACCGGCGAGCGCGTGCCGCGATACGGCGTGGAAACACCGCACGAGGAGGAGCTCGGTCGTTTGCTTGGCGAGCTGGATCGCTGGGGCGTCGATATCTTCCGCATCGGCGATTTGACGTGCGGCCGCCCACTTACAGCCGTCGCCTACGCCGCATTCACATCGCGCGAACTCCTCAACACGCTGCAGATCCCCGCACGCACTTTCATAGCGTTCGTAGTCACCCTCGAGGAGCACTATGTGCGTGACAATCCTTTCCACAACTCGCTGCACGCCGCTGACGTGACGCAATCGACTAATGTGTTGCTCAATACGCCGGCACTCGATGCAGTCTTCACGCCAATCGAAGTGTGTGCCGCATTATTTGCCGCCTGCGTGCACGATGTTGACCATCCCGGTCTCACCAATCAATTCCTGGTCAATTCCAGTTCGGAGCTCGCTCTCATGTATAACGACGAGTCTGTACTCGAGAACCATCATCTCGCAGTTGCTTTTAAATTGCTCCAGAACGACGGTTGCGACATCTTCATCAACCTGCACAAGAAGCAGAGACAGACGCTGCGCAAGATGGTAATAGATATGGTGCTCTCCACCGACATGTCGAAGCACATGAGTCTTCTTGCTGATCTCAAAACCATGGTTGAGACTAAAAAAGTGGCCGGAAGTGGCGTCCTGTTGCTCGACAACTACACGGACAGGATACAAGTCCTGGAGAATCTCGTGCATTGCGCCGATCTGAGTAACCCTACTAAACCGTTACCGCTGTATAAGCGCTGGGTCGCTTTGCTCATGGAGGAGTTCTTCCAGCAGGGTGACCGTGAGAGGGAGCAAGGGATGGATATAAGCCCGATGTGCGACAGGCACAATGCTACTATTGAGAAATCTCAAGTTGGTTTCATCGACTATATCGTGCATCCGTTGTGGGAGACTTGGGCGGACCTCGTCCATCCTGACGCCCAGGACATATTGGACACACTGGAGGAGAACCGCGACTACTACCAGAGCATGATACCACCGTCGCCGCCGCCGGCACCCGTCTCCGCTTCTCATTCGGGTGCCGACGACGATCGTCCCGAGCAGATACGCTTCCAGGTACGTCTTTATTACACTGATCTAATTTAAACGGAACACGTCAGGAACATAGATAAAGGCCATAAGGCGGGGATTAAATTTATATATCTATATATACCTACATTAATATATTGACACCAGTATTGCGCACAATAATCTCATTATCTATTGTGTTTAAATACGTATCGTAGTATAAATATTAACGATCTTGTTTGTCACAAGTATGAATTAGACCTGAAAGTAAGAAGTAAATCATTGTGATTGGTTCTTTTTAAAGTTACATGTGCATATTGCCTACCAGTGTACCAAAATCTTGAAGTAAAAATGTGTTTGGTTCATCTAATGTTATGTGACCACTGTGTATTTCATTGACAACCGATAACAGAATAAAGCTGGTGAAACGTGATGAAGCAAAAAATGTCGAGTTAGGAAGAATATGTTGATTGGTAGAATTGGTAGAATCAGATGTTTATTCTTATATTTTGTTGTTACAGGTAACATTAGAGGAGGGCGAGGGCTCCGAGGAGTGCGAAGGGGAAGGAGATGGTGGGATGTGACGGAAACTAGTAGGAATCTGCAAGAAACTCTCTGAGAAGATGCAGGTGTGGTGGAAGCTCTGGCAGTAGACGCCCCGGGCGGCGCCCGTGTCGGAATAGTAATACACTTGTTAATGCTTAACGTCGGAGTGGTTTGCAGCACGCGCATGCTCCGATACTATTTATATGAATACTACGCATTGTTGTCTAGAGTTACCTAACGACTCAATATGTCCCTCCAATGACTGTGTAACATTCGATCGTCTAGAGTTTTTACTATCCTTTTGTTTTGTCGTGTAACCAAAGAGATGTGTGGTGGTTTGGTCGAGTCTGTCTCTCTCCCGTGTCCCTCGTGTCAGTAGTCGGTATTCGCTCGTAACGTTACGGTGTAAGTAGCATTAGAAGTCGGCGCCGCGTCACCGGCGCTGGCTAAGTAAGGACATTGAAAACGCTTATTAATTGGTATGAAAGGGTAATTTATATTGTCATATCATCCACTTTCTCATATTTAATACGGGTTTGCGATAATGATGTTATTCACCAAAATATTGTAACATTATAAGTATCCTAATATAAAATACTATTGTAAGGTAAATTTTAAAAACGCCTTTTCGGAGTTGTTGTTTTATCGTTTTTTCGGAATATTTAATATTCGACATGTCTCTCGCCGAACGACACTACCGAGAACATCCTGTTAGCTTTACTTGTTTTGGATAACCTTGTAGCACCTCATTTCTAACGAAGGATCGCTGGCGATCCCTTTATTTTCTCTTTAGAGTAATGTATTATTTTTGTAAATTACGTATTTTAATTCTAGTTCCATTCACCTAAATAGTCATCTTAAAGTTAGGTATATTTAAATATCTTCGCGTATGCAACTAACGGCTTGAGTCTTTGAACCGAACTAATAGTACTAACAGAGGCGTGGTTTGCGACAGTACTAATTAAGAGGCATACGATAGCGGCATGGGCCGGGTCTTGCAATAGTACTTCTAAGTAGGTAGTTTCCGAAACTGCGCACAACGCTCTTCTCATGTATCAATGTAAATGCTCATTTCACACAACTCGAAGTATATCAATATGTATGTATCTATATCATGTAAATGTGCCTAGCTTATTCTCGCGACGCCTCAGATCTGATTCCGCGGCTCGCATCCTTTACTTGTAGCCAATACCAAAGTAGTAATTAGGTTTTAGATGTCTCAACCCAATAATCCACCTTGACTACACTCATTCGCGTATTCGTTTACAGCGGGGGTGTAATACTTAATTACCTGTGTTATGTGCATTTCATAGGAGCCGTCATCTTAGTTTACGATTTTATTATTTGTGAGCTGGTCTCTGTATTTTATGTACTCAAAAGATATTTGTTTACCATAAACGATCGTTTAAATAATTTCTCGCGATCATATTGTATTTTACAATAGAATAAGAACATTTATTAACTACGGACAGTATTACCCTGTTATTCGCACTAATCATTCATCGGTGTTAAGAATGAAGGTCCAATGTACAATATTTTCGTAGGTAAATTAAGATTCAACTGGCGACCAATTCTTTCGCCTTTAACATTCTTAAAAAAGTAATTTCTTATTTAAAAATTTCACAGTAGAATTCGATGTGTCAAAAGCGACGAAAGTAATTTGGAACGCTTATCTGCAGTATGTATATATGTTTAAACAATTCATTACGCTTATAAACGATGGTTTAAAGTTATGGTTAAATAACAATTGTGTATGTATGTTAATGTTGGGTAAATATGTTTGTACTATATTATGATCTGTGTAAAGTACTTTCTTACGTACTCAGTAAGTACAATACCATATTCATTCGTAATTTAAGAAAACACTGCATGTTGGACAAAATATTAGAATTACCGATATTGTTCTGGAATACTTCCAAATTCGTCAAGTATAATTGTTCACATTTGTAAATGTTTAGTCGTTACTGTTTACTTTATCTGTGGCAGAAGTTTGTAACAGCTGCACTGCCGATTATTTTGATAAAATTCTGATTCGATGTACTATTTGCATCCTTTACGAATTTGGAACAGTTTACTTTTAAAGATTACAAAATAGCAGTTGTTATTTCCTATAACCTATTTGAAAATATTAAATTGTAACTAGATTTAAATATGCTTGTTGTAAAAACTCTTCTTTGCAGTTAATAGAAATTATTACATGTATTAAATATTTATTACTGTAAATGTATAATCAAATAACAGAAGGTGATCATGATATATTCTACCCCCTATCATTTAATCATATTGTGTTTGTTTTGTTGTTTTATCTGTTCATCTAACTCGATTTTTACCAAAGAGCAAAGTTCAAAGGTTTTATGTGATATTTTATTGAGTTGGCTATATGTACATCTGGCATGTCATAATTTTACTTGAATCCTGTAGTCTCCCTGAAGCTTGGAGCGCTAATATTTTATTGATGTGGAGAACTATTGCTAATATGAATAATACTTAGATAAATTATTATAAATACCGAGTTAAAAGTGTGCAATGCTGGACATTTGCATTACTTTTTATGTTTAAATTAAATAGCTTATAATAGTTTTAATGAATATTTGAGTTGAATTAATGAATATTCAGCCCTTGGAGATTTATTAGGGTTGCCGCTGAGTGGTATTTAGACTTCACTTGAGGAGTATTGCTCGTAATATTAC
>JAOCNA010000029.1:5510104-5531108 GCA_026546675.1 Papilio helenus | reverse complement strand
ATATTTTTGAACGAAAAAATGTGTCATAAGATTCATTTTACTTAGGTCGAGGTAAGAGATAGGAAAAGCCTTTCACCACGGTCTCAAATGCGACAGATAATGAGCCTATTGTTTTAACTCTTAGTATATAAGAATTTATAATTTTTTTTCTTTTTTTTTCAAATCCACAACAGAATAATAAAAGCTATGCGTAAATGTAGTTCGATTGAGAACAAATTTACCTCTGCCCAACTGAAAGTAGGGACATATTTTTCTCGAGAATATGTATATATTCGTGTATCTCCATTTCATTGCATTGACTTGTATCTTCAATAGCTTAATCGATTAATAAATTATAAGATGTTAAACATAATAAAATTTAATACTTGCTAAACCTAAAAACGTGCTACGCCAATAATTGTAAAACAAAGGTACTGGCGGATTGGAATAATAAAAAATAATAAGTAAAAATTTTAGTTACATAATATAGATGACATAGATCAATTGCCCGTCGGCAGATATTTCTTTCCCCAGATATTGCCTTCAAGTGAAACGGACTATCACATTTCACTTACGAAATAAGAAGTTACAAATCATGTTACCTATAATTTCACCTCTCTATTAGTTTGTATTGCAATGTATAAGGCGAATCCGTCGCAAAAAAAAAAACAAAATGTAAACTACCCATTGAGAATGTGCAGGGTTGTCACAAACCAAAGGGTTTAAGAACCTAAAGTAGTAAAAGATGATTGTATAAAATAATGTTTGGAATAAAAACAAAAAAACTAACTAGCAATCCCCCCAGCTTCGCTTGGGTGACAAAGAGCATACGTATGAGACGTACTTTACAGTCATATCCATACACTTCTTGTTGGAAATACTTAGACTATTCTAAGGAATATAATATTTCAGTTAAAAATCCAAAGCTTTAAAACCAATTTCAATGTGACGTATTGCACGTAATAAAGGAAACTTTTTAACGAATATTTAAATTGCGTACCATACTAAAATAAACGGTTTTGTTCTATTTGAAATATTGAAACATATTGTTATTAATTCGATTTCCCGCATCGTGGAATTTCACCGAATTTATTAATGCTGTTTTTGAAATGATGAACATCAATGCGCCGAGCCGAGTGCGTACGTACTCAACGCCCATCGACAATGATTGATTGCCATCAAATCCGTTCAGTACTTACGAGTTCGCTCCTCGAAATTTAGGTATTTTTATTCTCTCACCTTATAAAAAAGGTTTCCCGCTCACCTTTAATAGAGATTCAAGATAACTCGAGAGATTGTATTATGATTCGAAAGGGGAATAATTGCCATATACCGTTTAAGGATTATTGCCTGATTTCAAATTAGTAAAAAAAGAATTAAAATACTGGCAGTTTAATTTGGTGTTAATCTTTGAATTTGTTTCATGACTATCGTTTTCTCATTACTTAAGGGCTATACTATTCTAAGATTTATCCAAAAACTGATCATACATTTTTTTGCTGACCGTTATCTAAGATTTAGTATTTTATGCAAAATATTACTTCTAAATGATAACATAAAAAGTTTGTGACTATCCATTAAAGTGTTATACAGTGAACTAATCTTAGTAATTTAACAAATTGGAGTAAACTAACTCTATCTTTAACTTTAAATTTGTTTAATAAACATCTGACTTGAATCGTAAAATAAAATGTTTGTGATCTCTGTCCATTCTTCTAGATAACGAATGCGAGTGCATTTACGTGGGACATATTGAAGTAAACTGATCCTGTGCAGGTTATTTCGAGAGATAGTACTTGGCTTTTTGTTTTATCGCTATTGTTGAAATCTTAAAATGAAGCGATTCTTTCGCATACGGGAGAGTCTGAGAGCTTTCTTTTTATTTTGAAGCAACGCCCATACAATTTCAGTAGTTACTTTTGAATTTAAAATAACAAGTATTATTGTTATAAAAATCTAAAAGATAACAATTAAACATTAATATAAATATGATTAATATTGGGTTACAACGGTAGAGGTAGACCTAGAAAGAGAGGATGGATTTCGTGAAAGGTGACATGATCAAGAAGGGATGCCACTCTTTTTTCCTTCTTCATCGGACTGAGATGACGGATGATAGAGTTGTCTGGAGGACGAAAATCTGTCATGCCTACGGGAGTAGGATAAGGTGGGGAAGATGATGATGATTTTAATGGAATTCAGGAACCACGATAAAGAATACACGGTTTTATGATGGTGATATTGCCACCTTTAGACAATCAAAGTGCGGTAGTAAACTTAAAAAATACCAAAGTTCTATATTTTTTCAAGAAATAAAAACATTTAAATTAATATCTTGTTTTATTTAATTGTATCATCATTTTCCTGTCCATAATTTGTACTTCAATGTCATTTTACTAGTCATTAAAAATTCTTATAATAGATTTAAAAACATTTACAAAATTTCGAATACAACAGTTCATCATTTCCAGCATCCAAATAAACTGTATATACTGTAGGTAGAAGGATGGGTCTGCCTAGTAGTTCTTTTATCGTCGGCCGCTTCTCCGGTATCACCGACAGCATCGAGTCTACGAGGTCTTGAAGACCTCGGTCATACACTGTCATATCAATTGGATGGACGTTCCCACTTGTTATTACCTTCACCAAACCCACTAGTGACTAAAAACAATTAGAGAATATTAAAGTCTCATTTAGATGTTTCGCATATTGAATCAAATGATACCTTGCTCGCGAAACCAAGATAATGAAGCTGCAATAAATGAACAAACGCTTAAATAATATAAAACAGCTAGAGTCTATAGAAATTGACGTGTTTTTACAGGATTTAGGTCATAATTCAACAAGGATAAAAACGGGAAAACAACTTGCATTTAGGACAGTAAGATAAAATGACAATGAATTGGAGTGTATTGTTTTTACTAACCTCCGAGTCAAAGGCCCGCTTGTGTGTGCACATTTCATATAACAGACACCCAAGCGCCCACACGTCGCTTTTGGTGTCATACGGTTTACCTTCGCAAAGTTCAGGTGCTAGATAATAAGGGGTACCAATCACTGTTGAAGTTTTCTTTGCACTGGACAAAATATATATCATTTTTTTACATTACATAATTTTAATTGAAAGAAACGATTTATTAATTACGAGTTTTCGCTAGCGACCCCTTCAGTGTGGAATTAAAAAAACAAAAGTAGCCTAGCCTATGTGTTCTACCAGACTATCCTCTACATCTGTGCCAAATTTCATAGTGATCCGTTCAGCAGTTTAGGCTACAAACTACATCGAAACTTTCGCATTTTTAATATTAGTAAGATTATACCAAACCTAGCCAACATCTTTGAAATTCCGAAGTCTCCAATTTTAACAATAACACCATGTGTTCCTGTTAGTAAGATATTTTCCGCTTTCAAATCTCTGTGGATTATATCCAAATTGTGTATGTAGCGTACTCCCAAAAGGACTTGACTAAAATAAAACAGAATTTCCTGGAAATTAAAATGTTAAATTAACGAGAGTTATGAACTCTTCAAAGTTAAACCTTAGCAAATAATATTTATCACCGTCTGTTTGATTAAATTCGGACATCGTTCAAACATGTATTCTGCTAAGTTTCCCTTCGTCGCATATTCCATACAAATCATAACGTGTTTCTCTTCGTAATAACAATTATAAAATTTAATTATATTGGGGTGTTTCATTGTTGCTAATATCTTAATTTCATTGGCTATTTCCTAAAATTACACACGCAAAATTCAGTAAACTACATTCACATAAGATACTTTAGATAGAATATATTTTTTCCAAAAATATATCATTTCGAACCTTATTATGGTTTTGTAATTTCGTATTTAGTTCAATATCCTTCACTACAGCTAAAGACTTTTTATTTCGTTTTTCACATAAGTAAACATTTCTGCAAATTAAACCTTTAGATTAACATTTTGCATAGAAAAGTAATCATAATTTAATTAAAAAATACTTGCCCATACGTGCCCTTGCCTATTGTCCGTAGAACTATTAATTTATGCAATATAAACCTTTCTGTAATGTCCATTTTGTTCAAGTTAACATAGTCAAAATAACGGTTGCACTAGTCTTCGTCACAGTCATATATTTTCATCTACCCGAATATTTTTATTTTTATTACTATACTTATGTAGTCTGTAATAAAAACTAGCTTGTTATGTCTACAAATTAATCACTAATTTAATCTAAAAATCTGTATAAAGAGCCAAATAGAGCACGTTACTTTGTAAATTAATATTTTGGCAATTTTAATGCTATTTACCGACTACAATGTGCTTAGGCAGATTACAAACGGACGGAATTCTCCATCGATCGATTGCATATACTGTAACGATAAAAACATTTCATATTTCTCACGAATTGCCATCATTAATTGTTGGTATCGATATTAGCATATAGATAAATCGATTCAGTAGATTCTGTTTTAATTCGGATCGACAGGACTTTACACAAAATGGATTTTCCATATGGCTCTAGCTTTAATTGATACTTAAAAAAGCAATATTAATGCTAAGATTAAGAAATATAAATGAAAATTTCATGGCTGTTTAAAAGGTCATATAAAAATTTGGTGTTGTATAGTTGTATAGTGCTCTGCTACTGTGCTACCAGATCCTATCGAGTTACAATCGTAAAAATCGAATCAAAATCTTATAATTTATATGTAAAATAAAATTAAAAAGAGCATGTCAAGGATAAAAACACCGGAAAAAAATAGATAGCAAAGTTTAGAAACATAATACTGCACTACATATACAACTACACTACAGTTAAAATCTGGTGCTTTTATATACTTTTTGATTAATACTGGTATCACTACAATGCAGCAGAGGATCCCCGAAATGACATGTCTTATCGCCTTCATAAAATTTTTAACTCTGCTACATACAACAAAAAACATTTAAAAACAGAACTATCATCATTTCCGTAAAGTGGATTAAACTCACAGTTCTATCGTAACTGAAAAGGACTAAGTGGCTAGTAAAATGGGGCAAATAATGGGTTCTTATAGTGCCCGAAATGTCGATCTTTACATGGACGACAAACCAACTTTTGATCCTCAAGGCGGTTTTTCTTTTGAACGTAAACAACGAGGTACATTACACAATTAATTAAAATAAACAAAAGACAAATTTTTGTTAACAGTTTATGACAGTAATTGCTATTTTTCTCTTTTCATGTGTTACATAATTTGACAGGTTGTTATTTTGTTATGTGCCAGTATCATTTCGAATAAATGTGTTAATGTTTAACAATTATGAAAAAAAATTAAGATAAAAATGTGCTGATGTTACTATATTTAACCTTCAGAAATGTTAGCGCGAGATGAAGATTTAATTTCGGCAAGAATACCACCTTCTAAACGCGACTACTGTTCTCATCATTTACTGGAATATCAAGTTTGCCGCTACAAAAACATGCCAATGTTGTACCGATGTGCTCATGAGAAACACAATTATTTGAACTGTGAGCACCAAGAGTAAGTATACAATTATTAATTTGGGCCATGGGTTTTTGTTCAACACCTTCCAATGTTTATTTCTTAAGAGTTGTATTCCAAAAATCTAAGAGCCCATTACTATAGAACTTAAAATATCAGTAAGGTAGATATATAGCTGTTAGTTTTTTTGGTAACTATTTTATTTGAATATATTTAATTGTTTGTTGTCTTGAAGACAAACAATATTTGCTTTGTCGTAGAGATGCAAAGAACAAGTTCTGATTATACTATATTTTAATTAAAAATTCAGTCCTAAATTCCACCCTCAATTACTTACTAAAACATTATTTTTTTACAGTTATGTGCTCCGCATGAAGGAGTTTGAGCGTGAACGTCGTTTGAGACTTCGTGAAAATCGTCTTGTTGGTGTTGCTTAAATGTTTTTAGTAATTTTCTCTGAATTGTAAATAAAATAGTTTGAAATTATATTATAATTGTTTTATAAAACTACAATTATTTTCTCTTTGTTTTTGGTATGAAGACAAAAAAAAATCACACTCTTAACCCAGAGGGACAAACACAGTCAACGGACCACCATTTTGTGCGGTACTGACACACCTTGTTTTTCCTACATTCATACATCTATGCATACATGCACATTGGTTTCAGGTGTTGTTGGTATGAAGAGAGGTCCAAAATATTTGGTAATGGGAAAGAGAAAATAAAATTCGATTATATCTTCTATTCAGTCTCATCTGGGCTAAGTTTAGTTATCCGAAAAATTCTCTGGGCCAAAGGGCTAGTAGGCTAGATCATTTAGACTAATGATACATTGTATTGGTTGTAACAAACCCATCTTCTTGACTTCTTGAAAACCGAATAATAACAGAGGAATTAGTTAAAAAAGAGGTTTTAGTTTTTTTTTTTGAGGAAAGAATGTCATATTGATAATCTGGTTTTGACGGCGCTATAGCAAAGAGTTAAATATAAAAAGTAAATGTATGTTTTTGTACTCTCGTGATTCTTAAAAGTGTAATTATCCTTTAATTGCTTCTTTTCTTACTTTAACATGAAATTATAGTTTAACGCACCTCATGGAGCCATAGACAATAATATAATGACAACCCTTTCAACTTCACATCATTGCCATTATACAAAATAAATGATTCATAAACATTCACCTTATCTGTTGTCGTTCTTAGAGTCGCTTTTTGCTTGGTGTTGTCTAATCTTCCTTTTAGTCGTCATGAACTGAAATGACAAAACTGATACGCAATTACATACCTTGTTTTAAGTATCCATTAAAGTTGACATGACACATTTTCTATATCTAACAATTTTTGTAAACACGCTTGTCGAATACACAAATTATATGTATAAAATAGGCGAATGCTATTTATTGCGGAAGTAATGGCTTCCTAAAATTTAATTGCTGATGTTAATTTGTAAGCGATAGTTTATCCCTTTTAAACAAATACTGCCCGGTTAAGAATGTATCCTGAAACATCGAAGTGTGCATTGTGAATATTTGTGTCATCCGGCTTCTATTCCCTTCAATTTCGTACAGCGTCCCGTGCAAAAGCTACAAAGAACTCTGTTATAATAAAGATTGTCGTTGTATAATAAGATTAATTAATACAATTTCACGCCTTCGGCAAATGTTTTCGGTATAAATGTATTGTTGTAAATATGTTTGTTTTAGATATTTCTTTGTAAAATATATTTGGAAACCGATGATCAGTTTTAATGTTAACATGAATCCAAGTTAATTTAAAAGAATTATTCATTTAACATGGGCGATACTGGCGGTATTGCTTCTGTAAGAAGCAAAATGAAAGGAAGAGTCGCAGAGGAAGATGAATCGGAGGAAGAAGTTTGGGATAGCGAAGACGACGACGAGACCATCGCCAGGATTCAGCGCGCTCACTACGCGCAAGCAGCCGCTATGAATCCTCGTCGGCGGGCGCCTCCGCGCCCTCGACCATTGAGCCACAAAAGGAAATTAGAAGCAGTGAAAAATTTTCATGATTTTACTAAAAAGTTAAAAAAAGACACTGGTATATCAATTCGTAGTTTAGTAGGAAACAATATATTAGAACTAAGTGACTTTTCTAGTGAAGATAGTAAATCGGAAAGTGATGGGTTATCAGAAGAAGAGTTTGTTGTTAACCCAAATGCAGTTCAGGAGTTGGAGGAGGAAAATGAAAGTTTCATTGACCCTGTGACTGGTGATATTGTGGAATGCAAGAAAACAGTGCAGAAACCAGTAAGTTCAGACAATACTTCTAAATATACTGATGTACAGCAAAACATAGAGCCTAAAACACTTTCAATCAGTGATATAATTAACGAGGGTGGTATTGACCTGAGTAAAAATGTTGAGATAGCTGAAGTTGAAACAAGTGAATTATGCCCAGACAAATGTCCAGAAGAGTTATTAGATATGAAGCAAGATGAGGCTAGCCAGGACTTTGATGAGTCAAACAATGAAAATGAGATGCACAATGAAGAGGTTAAACCTCAAGATGAGTTAAGCGAGGAAGTGGATTCTGTAAAGGATGAAAAGAAGCCAGAAACTGAAGAAGAGGTAAGATATTGTATATGTTCTATGTATCCTAATAATGAAAACATACTTTTCCATTACAACATATTGTGAAATTTGTTATTTTATAGATTAGAATTAGAACATATAGGTTATTAATTATGTTTTATTTTAAAATTTGCTTGTACCAAGTTGCGGGTGACAGCTAGCATGTGTTAACTCAAGTGTAACACAATCAGGATATTGATTATATTTATGTGTTTCAGAAAAAATTAAACAATCTCAATGCAATTAATGTAAGGAGAAATATAAGAGAAGTAATGGATGAGAAAAATTTAGATGCATCAACATTAACAGCGCAACGACAGGAGTCTGAACGTCTGGCTCGTGTACAAGAACAGCAGAGGATCATCAGAGAGGTAAGTAATAGTATAAGACTAATAAATTTCATCAGCTTTGCTTGTTAAGGCAGATTGACAAAAAAAAAATGTCCTATGTTTATATTATGATTACATTTAGTGTCACAGATTGGCTTTGATAGTTCTCTTGTACAAGAAAAAATCATAGTAACATTGATTTTGTTAAAATTGTAAGAGATAAAATTGTCGGTTTTGAGTTATTCCAAAACTGTTTTAGCTTTTCAAAAATGAATGTTATAATAATTTATTAGTTCCTGTATGATTTCATTTTATAAACATTTTTTTTATAATATATAAAAGTAGCAGAACATGTAAAAACATTACAAAAAGATCTTGCAGCTAATGACACCATGCATCCGAGGTCATATTTCACATGCATACATTCTTGCACTTGGACTTATGATGGTTTTAAGATGAAATAGAATAATTAAGTTAATATCTATATCTATCTTAGTACAGGCATGTACTTTAATCAAATTGATTTATCATCATTGTCTGTTCAATGGTTTTTATTATGGGAAAATTGCATTTTTCTTTAAAAATTGTAATGGATATTGAATTTCTACAAGTGTCTATAATTATGGACATGGATGTCCATACTCATGACAAGTCTGTGCTCACTTAGTACACTGCAGTTAATGAATATTCAAATTTTACCCTAATAAGATTCCCTTATTGACCATTATATTGTTGGGTATGGCCGTAAAATGTTTTAATACACATTTTTCAGGTGCAAAGACAAATAGCAATGAATAGACAGAACAAAATTCACCAGAAAACTCTCTCATTATTACAAGGTGGATCTTCTATTCTGAAGAAATCTGGCCCTGGACAAAAATTAAAGTATGACATATAAATTTATTTTTAAAGTTCTATGCTATGCAATTTAATCATAAATATTTTGTTTTTAGTTTACCAAATACTGTAACTGTGAAGATGCCATCAGGTGAAATTAAGAAGACTATAAAACACGGACAAGTTGAGCTTAGCAAAGTCCAAAAGCCAACAACTTCAGCAATGTTCTCACAGAAACTCGGAAAACTTGAGCAAAAGTCGGAAAAGAAAGAGGTATGTTAATAAAAAATCTTCAAGATTTATAAATTCTACATATTTTTAACAGGAGATGAACAAAAATGATATAAAATCGTATAAAATTGTTTAAACATTAATATAATAGAGTTTATAACTATGTAATATATTAAAAATATCAAATGAATTAATATAAGAATTCTAATTTTGTATTTCAGGTGGTTGAAATAGTTGACAGTAGTAGTGGTGAAGAAACATCATCATCATCATCAGACTCCGATGATTGTATTATGTTGTCAGATTCAGAAGTACCACCCAGTCCTGAAGCTGAGGAAGATCCCGCTAATTCTGGTAAGATTCTATTATACTTCTCTTATTCTTTATTACTATTCTCTTTTCGCTATCTTTTATTTTGTATGGTAACAGAATGATGGAAAACTGTCAAATGTAACATTTATGTATTTGAAGTTGTTGTGGATGGTTTTCGTGAATATGATTTCTTTGTTTCCATAAAGGTCTGCATGTAAATGACACTTACAACATACCAGACGAGCAAGGACGCGTTTTGATAAACATTGGTCATCCAGAATCAGAAGAGGATATTTTCTTAGCTCCACAAATTGCTAGGATTATAAAACCGCATCAGGTATGTAAAAGTCAAAAAAAGAAACTCGTATTATTGCCTTACTTTTCATATGACATCTATACTAATATTATAAAGAGGAAAGATTTGTATTTTTGTATGTATTAAAATAACTCAAAAAATACTGGGCCGATTACAAAAACTCTTTCACCATTAGAAAGGCAATTTATCTGTAGGCTATATCTTTATGTATTTTTTTTTTAAATACTGTAATTTTGCTTTTATTGTGTCTAAATGGTACATAAAATGGAGTAACACATATATTATAAGTATTTTGTTTGTCACCAGATTGGAGGTGTGAGGTTTTTGTTTGACAACATTATAGAATCAGTTGAGAGATTTTCAATGTCATCAGGATTTGGGTGCATTTTAGCACATTCAATGGGTCTGGGAAAGACTTTGCAGATTGTCTCCTTTTGTGATATATTTCTGCGGCACACCACATCAAAGACTGTGCTATGTATTATGCCAATTAATACTTTACAAAATTGGGTAAGTATTTTTAGACATTAATAATTGTAACAACGTAATCAGACAGAGTATCAACTCCCGCCAGAATGCAGCGCTTTCCTTAATTATTCCTGAATAACATTGACAGATGTCATAGGGACGGGAGGTGTATGCCGATGATCTAGTGTTGCCCCGTTCTCTAGCGTGGTATCGATTTTCTTCTTAACAGTATATAATTTAATCTAAATCTTCCTTAGTGTAATTTGATTGCTTGTACAACATTTTGTTTAAACTTAACATTTGCTACAAGCAAATATTAGTTTTAACTTAGTTATTAATTTGCTACAAAATAGTTCCTAGTAATAATGTAAAAAATTATATTGATTGATTAATACTTGATTGATGTTTTATCATGAAACATGTTAAAATGTGTGTAATATTTGTAGGTGGCTGAGTTCAACATGTGGCTGCCGCTGGAGCCAGGTTCGAGCGCGTTGTCGGTGCACGGCGAGGTGCGCACGCGCAACTTCCCCATATACGTCCTCAACGACAGCCACAAGACGCTGCAGATGCGAGCCAAAGTTGTTAAGGTATTGAAATATAAAGATAGCTTTATTTCCCTTATAATAAAACGAGCTGTTCAAGTGCGGCTTCATCCGCATGAAATTATAAAAAAAAAATTTATTGTAGATCATTTGTCAAATGTCAAAGTTCAAATGCACAAATGACAAAAAAGGCCTATGACATTGGATAACAATTACCATTACAATGGCAACCTTGCTTCCTTGTTGTTGTAAGCTTGTAGTTTTTGTCCCTTTCCCGCATGACGGTTTTCTCAAATTGTTTACTCCCCAAGTTTAATAGCGTGAAAAAATATAGTAAGTGCTTTATGGGCTTTTTACTAAAGAAAGAATTATTCAAAAATATACTGTGATTACTGACATCCTAACAAAATGTGAAGTATCTACTATACTCTTAATAAAACAAATAATTGTTGTAGAAAGAAAAAAAAAATGTTTTTGTTGTGTTCTTAAACTATTGCATGCAGAGAATATTAGTATTGTTAGTCTGTTACTCATTTTTGATATAAGAGCCGGCTGTCGCGGTAGTAGGTGTTGAGGCATTATTTGTTTGTTATTCTTTGACAGCAGCAGCAATTATTCTTTGACAAATATGGCAAATATGTCCATCATATTATAGGTTCAAAACTTTTATGCTACATACTAATGGCGGTAATTTTATGAGAAAAGTAGGAAGGCTAGAACTGATTTTTTATAATAAATTTATTCAGTATTTTGATCAATATAACCTTATTGTATTTTATATTTCAATGCATTTAAAATAATCTTACATTGTTTTTTTCCAGGACTGGACTGCAACTGGCGGTGTGCTTATGATAGGATACGAACTGTACAGACTTTTAAGTATGAAAAAGGACAAGAAACCTCGTAAGAAAAAAAAGGCGGAATTAAAGGCCGAATTGGAAAAAGAGAGAGAAGCACTTAAAAATGATAAAACCGATATTAATGAAGAAACTCAGGTAAACATGTGAATAAAAGTAAAACATGTTGTTTATAATTTTGTCAATAAGAAATTAAAGAACCATAAAAATGGTGAAGATGTTATTTGTTATATTTGTCTTATTTGTTTTTTTTTTTAACAAGTTTTTACTTTGCTAGGGTTCAGAAAGCAATATGTCAAAGCCATCAGAAGAATCCCGAGGTGAAAAAGACGAAGCGAAAGATGAAAGCTATATAAAGACTGAACAAGAAAATAAGGATAAGGAGGAGAAAAAAGATGACAGTCCAGCCGACGAAGATAAAAAACTCTTAGACGGTAAAATTTATCTTACTAATTTTATAATTGTGAATGTTTGGATGGATGGATGTTTGTTAGAGTTTGTAGCCTAAACTGCTGAATGGATTTTGATAAAATTTGGCATAGATGTAGATAATCTGGAAGAACACATACTTACAAAGAATTTTAAATTACGCGCTGGCGAAAGTTAGTCCAATATAAATTTGTCATCTGGTGATTTTTCATGTATTACAAATTGTTTTATTTTTAGAAATGTATGAAGCGTTAGTTCGGCCAGGCCCTGACTTGGTGATATGTGACGAAGGTCACAGAATAAAGAATTCTCACTCAAACATATCTTATGCTTTAAAACAAATGAGGACAAAACGCCGTGTTGTGCTCACTGGTAAGTTATTTTACTATTACTTTAAAATTACTCCTAAGTTAAAAAAAACTTGGTAATTACGATTCAGTCTTTTATGGTATTTTTATGTTAAAACCTTATTTTTAGGTTATCCCTTGCAAAACAACTTATTAGAATACTGGTGTATGGTTGACTTCGTGCGACCGAATTATTTGGGCAGTAAGACTGAGTTCTGCAACATGTTTGAACGTCCCATACAAAATGGTCAATGTATCGACTCCACGCCGCAGGACATCCGGCTCATGAGATATAGAGCACATGTACTTCATTCGTTGCTCGTCGGTTTTGTACAAAGGTATGTGAAATTTAATTTTATATATAATTTTGTTTTTTAATAAAGGCAATTTTTAAACCCCAATTTAAACTATGATTTTTTACTGTTTTTATCTTAAAAATAAAAAGTAATAATATTGGCTCATTCAGTGTTATAATGTTTTTATTTTAGACGATCTCACGCCGTGCTACAGTCGACTTTACCACAGAAAGAGGAATATGTACTGCTCGTGCGCATGACGCCCTTACAAAGAAAATTATACGACAAATTCATGAATGAAGTTGTTCGAACTACTGCAGTGCCAAATCCGCTAAAAGCGTTCGCTATTTGTTGCAAGGTAAATACATAATCGAAGTACTAAATAGCGATTTTTACATTGTCTGATTATTGTTACTTTTTCAGATATGGAATCATCCAGATGTATTATACAATTTTCTAAGAAAAAGAAACGAAGTCAACATGGCTATTGAGGAGAACCTTGATTTGGAGGAAATAGGGGGAGTCACTAAAGCCGGCCGACAAACTAGATCTAGAGGAAATTCCAAAAAGGCGGCTAAACCTCGGGTAAGTTACTATTATACTATAGATCAAAATATACTGGTACAATACTAGAATTAAATACTTCAATAAATTGTTTTCTTTAATTTTAAAGGGTGCTAAAAAGCCGGCGGCTACCATACCTCCGAATACAACTGGAATAGGAAATGTTCGTCAAGATGCGGGATCTTTTGGTAACCCGCAGTTTCCTCCAAATGGTCCTTACCCAGGACCACCAGGTCTACCGGGGCAACCAGGAATGCCCGATTCCTACAGACCTGCTAGACCAGAGGCCTCATATCCCCCGTATCAAGAATATCATAACTCTGGTCAAGGATACTATCCCCCTAATCAAGGCTATAATCAAGAATTCAATAGCAATTATTATCAACAACCCCAACCACCGTACGGCAGCAATTATCCCAATCAGTATCCTCAGAACAATTCTGAATGTAACCAAGGATATAATCAAAATTACTGGAATAATAGCAACTATTACGGTAATCCAGGATACTATAACAATCCCCAGTATCCCAACTCTCAACCACAACCAGAGTTTGCTGGTAATCCTCCGCCTAATTTCAACAATAGTCAACCGTATCCTTCGAACTTTAATACGATGGACCCAAACAATCAACCGTATCCTAATAATCAAATACCACAATATCCTGCTAACCAGGACAATTTCAACAATCCACACAGGCCACCCTTCCAGGGACCTGTTAATCAAACTACTCCAGGATATCCTACATTTGATTCCAGTGCTTCAGCACCCAGCAACTACCCAGGTAATCAACCGCCTCAAAATTATCCCAATGCACCATATCAACCGCCATCGTTCCCTGGAAACAGTGCAAGCTATGGATCAAATATCCCACCTGCTTACAACCAATATAATAACCCTAATCCAAATTATCCCGCTTACGGGAATAATCCTCCTAATCAGTCTCAAAGTAATCCCTTGCCTAATCAAACGGCAGTTAAAACGGAGGTAAATGTGGATCCCAATTATCAGACAAATGAGAGAAAACCGGAACCGAGCTATCCTCAAAATAATGTTCCGTTTGAAAACTCATTTAATTTTCACCAGCAAAATCCTTTATATCCAAATCAATCGGAGACAGGTGCCAGTGGCTACCCGTGCCAGTACCCACCTTTCTCCTCTTCCCTTGAAACTAAACCTCCTCTCGATAGCGCTGGAAGTCCGGTCACTTCGTGGCCAATCACAGATACAATTAAAACTGAAATTGATAAACTAAAACTTGAAGATAAAATGGAAATGAAATCTGAATCAGACGGAGAGGTCAAAATAGAAGATCTAGATACCAAGAAAATTGTTAAAGATGAAAGTAAAAGAGAAATTTCTAAGTTAGCTGCGTCGCCTAAAAATCAATTTGTTGAAGGTTCTACAAAAGATGTCACATCATCAAAAGAAGCAACTAAAAGTGATAAATCAGAATCAGACGAAGCCGCTAAGAAAGGTAAACAGAAAGGCAAAGGAAAAGACGCTAAGAAAGCAGAAAAACCGAAAGCAAGAGGGCGGCCCAAAGCGAAGGGTCGGAAAGATAGAAAATCTTCAAAAGATAAGAATAATGAAGAATCTGAATCTGAAGAAAGTGAAAAGGAGGAAAAAATGAACAAAGAGGAGGAGTTAGCGATGGTAAAAAAGGCCGAAGAAATGACATACGATTGGGCGGCGGAGTTATTGAAAGATTACGTGCCGGGTATTATTGAAAACTCCGCTAAGATGGAATTGTTCTTTTATCTTTTAAATGAAAGTATCAAAGTCGGGGATAGGTTATTACTGTTTAGTCAGAGTTTATTTACTTTAAATCTTATCGAAGATTTCTTAGAAAGAAATTACATCCCTGGCACAGTTAGTTTATGGCAGAGAAATGTTTCTTACTACAGTGAGTATTTCCGAAGTTTATAATAAATTATGTAACATTGTTTATTCTAACTCGGTAGTTCTTAAAACTCAAAATTTAACAGGACTGGACGGTTCAACTCATGCGTTAGAACGAGAGAAGTTGATCAACGAATTCAACTCTAATCCGAACATATACTTGTTCCTGGTGTCGACGCGCGCCGGCTCGCTCGGCATCAACCTGGTGGGGGCCAACAGGGTCATTGTGTTCGACGCCAGCTGGAACCCTTGTCACGACACGCAAGCTGTTTGTCGGGTATACAGGTGAGAGTACAAAGATATACTATTTCGATAGATCATTTGCTACATATTTTAAGATTAGTGAACTATGACGTCACAATCTGTTTTAAGGACAATTGTAGCACATTGTTATAATTTTTTCTCTCTCTTATTTTTGATTTTTAAACTAAATGTAAAACTATTAACATTTGTTAAGTGATATCATTTAGTTCTTAATGTTCCAGATACGGTCAGCAGAAGCCGTGTTTCGTGTACCGGTTCGTGATGGACTGGTGTTTGGAAAAGAAGATCTACGACAGACAGATCAACAAGCAGGGCATGGCGGACCGCGTCGTCGACGAGTGTAACCCTGACGCAGTGCTCTCTATGAAGGAGATCACCAATCTCTGCTTTGATAACGACGAAAAGGTAATAAAACTACGTAGTAGTAAAAATTAAGCTAACATTGAACTTAAATATGTTTTTCTTATGTAATAATCTAAAAGTCAAGTCATTAGCCGCGTCACTTTTTGATTTGGAAAACATGTTTATAGGAATCAGATATAAAAGATCTATCGGAGCACGCAGAAAAATATGTCGACTTACTGATGCAAGGCATTCTCACAAAGCACGGAAAGTTATTGAGCAAGGAACCATTCCAGCATGAATCACTTCTAGTTGACAGAAAGGAGAAGAAACTATCTAGCGCTGAAAAACGACTGGCGCAAAGAGGGTAAAACATTTTACACGATAATAACAAATTTAGAAAAGTTGGAGTTGATTCATTTTATAAAACTTTAGGTATTCATGTTATGTTCCAGCAGACCTCTTATGTAAATAGCCTACTATAAATAGATTAAAGTAATACGGTAAAGAATTTAACAGATGATAGTGATCGTTTTTTTGGGGTTTGTTGAACGAAAAAGATGAAAGTAGACAAAATTCTATTAGACAGTAACATTACCTGCATAAAACTATATTTTGTGGTACTTATTTGTTCGATTATATAGAAAATACATAGGTGTAAAGATCGAATTTAACTGTGTGTGTAGATGGTTAAAATATTGTGTATAGTTATGAGTTGGAGAAGAAGGCGGCGCTGGCGCCGAAGCCGACGAGCGCGTACCGCGCGGTGCGCTGCGCGGACGGCACCGTGGTGCAGCGCCCCGTCGCCTCCGTGCGGCCCATGCAGCACGCGCGCTGGATACCCGCCGACGTGTGGCGCCGCCAGGGCATGACCGCGCAGGAGATGACGCTGCCCCTCGGTCAGTGACACAATCTCTCTATACTAATATTAAAAAGTGGAAAGATTTGTATTTTTGTATGTATCGAAATAACTCAAAAACTTCTGGGCCGATTTTAAAAATTCTTTCACCGTTAGAAAGGTAATTTATCTGTGAGTAACATAGGCTACATTTTTTAATTTCACGCGGGCGTAGTCGCGAGCGACAGCTAGTTTTTATTTTTTATTCATTATTAATTTTAACGAGTCTCACCGACAAAAATGTTATCTATATTGTAGTTTATATCATTCAAATTAGACCTCCATCACGCATACTCATTAAAGTGTTTACAATTTTAGTCCTCTTCCCCTTTCCATCCTTGTTGTACAAGGAAAAGGATGGTTTGGGTAAGTGTATTTGGCAAGGGATAGGACGCGTAGGTATGGTTGGATATTTTTCTTGCGGACTCTTTGACTGTTTAACTATTGGTCAATGCATACCAAATAAATAACTATCTGTTACTTCGTTCCGTTTTCAGACGTTGTTATACCTACGAATTCGGCCGAAAAGACTAATATTGTTCTAAAAGCCGGACAGCGAGTTATGGTACTGAAGTCGCCGAAAGGTATTTATATGCAGCTCGAGTCTGGTAAAATAATTGCAATCAAGACGTCACTCAAAGGTTTACAAAAAGGATCCGAAGTCAAAGAAGGAACCCCACTAGGAAAGAAAGGTATTACATTTTCTATTCATCGTTTTATTATGTCTCGATAAGTTGATCTATTGTAAATCAAATATTTTTATTACAGTTATGGCCAATCGCGTTGCAGCTAGTATACCCGGTTCCTTAAAAAATAACTCTGCAATTACCATTACATCTAAGACCGGTATTAGACCTGGAATGCAAAGGGTATTATCTAGACCGTCAATGTTGGGACCGAACAAAATGAGGCCTGTGCTGCCAGGACAAAAAATAGCAGAGATCAGAAGCCGCTTAGGAGATATGAAGTCATACACTTCGATGCGACCGAAAATACCAATGAATCCCTCGCGATTGCTACGGCCTAACCTGCCCGGCTCCGTTAGTATAACAAGAATTCCAAAACAAATTAAGAAACCCGCAAATATTGTGCCCAATGACTTGAAGAAAATGGAATTAGAATCAGATGAAGATCCGCAGGTATTAGACAGCGAAGAGGAAGAGGATTCAACAAACGATAGTAAGGAACAAGAAGTAAGCGAGCAAACAAACAAGAAAGAAGAACACGAACGCAATGAAGACAATCCTGAACAAAGGGCAGACGCCCCTCAAGAGGCAGAAAAAGATACAACAGAAAAAGACCAGAAAAGTAACGACAGTGAATCAATGGTACTCACCACAGATGAAAAATTGCCACCCGAAGATGCTTTAGAAAATAAATCCATGGACGAAACACCTATAGAAATGCATGACGCCATCAGCAATCAAATGAATTTAGCACACAACGATATGCATGAATCCACACAATTTGAAAAGAAAATAAATCTATTAAAGAACTATAGACACCAACGTCCTTTCAGCCGACCGCAGACGGAATCTAGTTTAACACAACTGGAAAGAACCGCAAGTACATTGAACAATGAAGGAATCCCGGACTTTCGAAGGAATTTAGACGATATTACACAATCTTACTCACCGATCACCGATGACAAAACAAACAACAAATCCAGAAAGAAAAAATCTCCAACTAAAATTGAAATCACTCCTGAACCTCAGCCCGTAAACATAGAAAGGCCGCCGATACCGAGTGCAAATATGTCTCATAGTGTATCTAGTCTACTCGGCTCGAGCACGCAGAAGCCCCGCATTGATCCGATGCTCGGAAACCATTTGCCTAAACCCAGGATGAGCGACTCAATCGCACAAAACTTATCGCTCAGCGCGCCAAGACCAAATCCTTTAGGTATGTCGCACGACAACCAAATCAGTCCTCTGCGAGATTACACTATGGGCCAAAGTTTAGATCATTCGAAGCATATGGCGATGGGCCCGGCTTTGGGGAACATAGGGCTAATGGGAGGTCCTCCAGTAACACCTAACATTGATGTACGGAAAGTACCGGGGGCACTTGGTGATCCACTGAGCAGTCCGATGCCCACCGGTGGTCTGAAACCTGTGCAACCATATCCCACTCCAAATCCGCCTCCAGAAGTACCTTACGGTCAATATCCAGGTAATTATTTCTCTTAAAAATATTGCTTTGATAAGTTTTACTTGAAACATGATGTTTGTACAGTCAGTTGCATAAATATGTATTCAATTACAAAACTCTAGACTATCGGTTTAAAAAATATTTTGGAAACCGAAAGTGTATGTTTTTGAACCTTTGTAAATGCATTTATGCCGCTGACTGTACATATTTACGTCATTATTAGGATAGATTCGATACCACGTCCATATTTGTGGTACTTTTTTTACATTATACTGCTCTAGTGATGGAAAAGTTTAACCTTTGAATTTAAAAAACAATGCACAAATATGTCATGTTGACATATTAAAAAGTTTTTCAACAAGTTAATCTTTGACCTTATTGGCATTTTGCCAAATGCAGAAAATCGATGCGTCGTCAGCCTACGTCATCACTTGCGACGTAATTTGCTTATTTCTAGCGCGTTTTCGAAGCACATCTCAGTTCAGTTTTTATTTAATTAATATTTTTAAAACGCTGCAGATTTTTTGTAAAAAAAAGGTTTCCATTTTTATTTCAAAGGACGATCTGAATTTATTTTCGGCCAGAGTGCATTGACATTTAAGCGCATTAACCAAAAATTTTCTTGTGAATCAAAGTCGTGAGATACAATTGACTCATAAAATGTAAAAATACTACTTCTTGGCTTTTGTACGTTCGAATACGTGTTAAATATATCTTATGGTGACAGTTTCCTATATATTTTCGACAGTAAGGGGAAAGGAATTTAATTCTTTGACTGTACAAGAATTTTATCAAAGAAATAATTCGAATCAAATGTCGTAAGCTCTTACAAAAAAAGGTTATTAAATAAAACTGCAGTAAATAATTATATTTCATTTTATTTCCTCATCAACAAGTACGATCAAGATATACAAAATAAATCTGCGGTTATTTACATGAGCTAAAATATTTAACTTTACACTTTCTAATAACTTAATTTTAAGAAAATACAATTTTTAAGACTGAATTAATGTAATAAATAAATACTAATAAAGGAATAAACTACTACATCTGTGTTTTTTCGTTTGTTTTTTATTTTCGATACCTAGATTAAAATTTATACCAAACTCGAAACTTTTTTTTACATTTTTTTATTGCCCTTTTTTATCTCGATTTTTTTTTTAGTAAACAACATTTTTTGATCTTATTTCAAATGACAAACAATAAACAAGGAAATAAATGCGTAATCGCTAAAAGTAATGATTATTTTCAAACTAGAATACGAATTATTTTACCAAATAGAATACGAGTCCACTAAAATATTATTTTTGTGAAATACGAATTGTCATTATTTTTCATCAAGTCTAGCTTATTGCCTTACAGAAAACTTAATACATTTTTTTATTATTTGCCATTTGCTTTTTTTTAATAAATCTGTCAATACTTTATACAACTTACGTTTGAAAAATCTCTTTACCCGCCTAATTTTCCCGCTAAATGCTAGACAGTTGTTGCTAAAATGTCTCGTAAAGTAATTGACGAATAACAGATTAAAATATTTTAAATAACTACCTAGCTCTAATTTCTAATTTAAACAATCTATAGAAAAATATTAATTATATGAATTCTATTAATTCATTAAAAATGTAACTTTTTTATAGATTGGCGTTTTGTGTAGAAAAATATGTTCTTTTTAGAATTGATATTTAGTTTTTTTTCTGGGATTTTTGTACAATTTCAAAGATTCTTCATGTTCTTTGAAATGAGTGAAGGATACTATTACAAGGTTTCCGACAGCCCTAATGCCCTATTTTTTGTTATTTAAATGAGCAATTTGTAATAATTAATTTGAAAAAAAAAACTACCTAAGTATTACATCAAAATTACAATATGGCTTTATAC
>JAOCNA010000029.1:5490588-5502153 GCA_026546675.1 Papilio helenus | reverse complement strand
TCCATGCAATTCTATCAGCCGTTATATTTGAATCCACTCCCTTCTTAAGCATATCCTCTTTCACACAATCCATCCATGCTTCCTTCGGCCTTTCTCTATCTTTGTAGCCATCCACATTCAATATCACCAATAAATATTAGGGTGACGAGTAGGCATTGCGCCACCCATTAAAATACAAAAGGTTTCGTGTATGTTTTGTAAGGAATAAAAGCGTCTTCCATTACTCATAAGACAAAATAATTACATACAATTCACTATCTGACAGTGATTTTAATGATGAATAAAAGAAACAAGAGTACGTTAATAATAAATCTCGGACAGACAGCTCTTAAGTTCTGGAAAGAATTCATGTCTTCTAGCTTTAAATATGCAAGCGAGCTTGGAGTCGAAGTGGCAAAATGGCTTCCTTTCGCACTCAGAGAGGTCACCTTGCCGTCTTTTAAATATAAAATTAATGACTTTCAACTGTGCTGCGAATTGAATAAAATTAAATAGACAAAGGTTAATTTACGTATTCCAGATTTAATGGACAAGAATATATTCGTCTTATAATAAAATAAAGTGACATTCTAAATCCATAGCTAAATAATTTTATGTAGTGGACAATAGATGGCGTTGATATAAAGTTGTATCACGATTTTGAGATTTTTGTTACGTGTTAAAACACTTAAGATTTCTCCATAATTAATTGACTGAAAATAACCTAGATATTATATTTATCTATGAAAATGCAAAATTGTTCGTAATCTTTACTTATTGCAAGGTAGTTATTCAAATTCTATTTATTTTAAGGTTAGAATAAAAATTTAAGTTCCGTATAAGAGTATGTTAATAAAGTTCAAAACTGAAGTACCAACGAAACAATTTGCATGATATTTTCGACAGGCGCTTGACACTGTTTTAAGAACTCTCAGTATTTCGGTATTCCGACTTCACGTATAAATATTCATAATCCAACAAAACTCACGCTCACTCCCGACCGATTTGGATCAAAAAAGTACATTTTAAAACATTTAATTTAAATATATTTAAAACATTCTATGCCATTTCTAGAATCTCGTTTTCAGTCTGTCGCGTTGAGTTTTCGGAACTCGTCTCAATTCCGAGAAAGTTAGAAGATAGACAAATTAAATTTAACCGGACTGCACATTCCGTTTGTAGTTTCAATTCAATTTTAAAGTTTTCTAATCCTCTGATTACATACAAAGAGATTAAATAAATATATAGAGAAGGCATATATTGAAATAACTCAAAAACTACTGGGCCGATTTTAAAAATTCTTTCAGCATTAGAAAGGTAATTTATCTGTGAGTAACATGGGCTATATTTTTTAATACCACGCGGGCGAAGTCGCGAGCAACAGCTAGTTTGATATAAAAACATGATAATTATTAAAAAACTAGTTCGCTAGTTGTATCAAGCAGTTCAAAGAACAATGATATATTGTTATGCATTCCTCGAAAATAATATAACTAGCCGCTAGCGCCCGTCGTTGCTCTAGTCAATTTTAATTTTGCAAAACAATCTAATAATTTTTAGGCTATTTTTTTAAATAAATTCTAATAATAGAACAAAATAATATTAACTAACTTGCAATCAAAAATATATGTTACATAACAAATACGAACAAACATTCTTCCTATAAGATAACAAATAAAAATCTATAGAAAGTAATTATTGTATGAGATATCGAAAGTTTGTTCGGGTTTTGTGAACCTGTGATTCATACACTAAACCCATGGGAGTTTTGATAAGCTATCCTTTTTGTATTTTAATCTAAACAAAAATACAATAAGCCATGATAGTATTATTTAGAATATCAGTGGAAAGTCCGCTTCCTTTGATAGCTGCACAACCACATCCCGTTTCGCACATAGATTAGACGAGGGATAGAAGATACTTTACACTTTAATGCCTAACTGCATTTTTTATTTGTGAAAAAATAAACTATTCGCTTACATTCGTAGAATTTCTTATTTATAGCTGGTTAATCCCTAAAGTATGTAATTTATAGGGCTGCAAAAGAGACGCCTAAAACGTCAAGACGGCAAAAGGCGAAGCGAGCTTCTGGGCGGGTCTTCGTCAGGTCGGCGCCTGCGCCACTGAAGACCCCATTAAAGATGCCTCAAAGCTCGGCGGTGGTCGTCACCCTAACGGAGGAAGCAGTAAAGAAGGGCCTCACTTACAGTGGGGTCCTCAAAGAAGCTAAGGCCAAAGTAGACCTGAAGGAGGCCATCGGCATAGAGTCGGTGCAGTTCCGGCGGGCGGCCACCGGGGCCACCATTATTCGTATCCCCGGCGCCACTAGTGCCCCTAAAGCCGACGTCCTGGCTCAGAAGCTCCGGGAAATATACCAGGATGAGACAATCAAGGTGTCCAGGCCCGAGATGTCTGTTGATGTCAAAATCGATGGCCTGGACGACTCAACCACACCGGAGGAGGTGAAGGAATGTATTTCCAAAAAAGGAGAGTGCACGCCGGACCAAGTGAGGATTGGTCCCCTGCGTCCTAACAGATCGGGCACGAACGGAGTTTGGGCCCACGTCCCGCTTACGGCAGCGAATAAGCTCGCCACGGGGCGACTCCTGATAGGCTGGGTAGCAGCAAGGGTCAGGGTCAGTAGACCCAAAGAACTCTATTGCTACCGCTGCTTGCAGAAGGGCCACGTGGCGAGTGGCTGCGAGGCGGAGGACCGCAGCCAGCTCTGTTTTAAGTGTGGCCAGGAGGGACACAAAGTGGCATCTTGCCCGTCGCAAGCGCACTGTGTTGTGTGTGCGGCTAACGGCAAGAATGCCAAACACCGCTTGGGAGGCCTACGTTGCTCGGCACCCAAGAAGACGGTCCCGAGGAGAGCGCTTGTTGCGGAACGCAACGCGCCCCCACCGAGCGGGGAACAAATGGAGATTGCAGAAACCGTACAGAATTAATATGTCTGTACGGTTTCTACAAGCCAATCTCAACCATTGCGCCAGGGCTCAGGACTTGTTTATCCAGAGCTTGGCGCAATGGTCGATAAATCTTGCGGTGGTTTCGGAACCGTACACGGTCCCGGACAGAGACAATTGGGTAGGGGACCTAGAACATCTTGTCGCGATATACGCAGGCGGCACCCCACCAATTGTCTCCACCAGGAGAGGGAAAGGTTGTGTAGGCGTCAAGTTTGCCAACCTTACCCTTATCGGCGCATACTTCTCGCCAAACCGTTCTCTGGCAGAGTTTGAGGAGTTCCTGGACGATCTCAACTCTTTCGTCCAATGGGGTAGACCGCTCGACGTTGTCGTGGCCGGGGATCTCAACGCCAAATCCAGGGCATGGGGGTCCTCCGTCTCCGACAGCCGCGGCGAGGTGCTACTGGACTGGCTAGCCCAACACAATCTGGCACCACTTAATGTCGGCTCAGAGCACACGTGCGTGCGCGCGCAGGGTGGTTCGGTCGTGGACGTCACGTTCGCTAGTTCCGCCCTAGCGCGTCGCGTACAGAACTGGGAGGTGACGCCGGCGCAATGCCACAGCCCGACGTTTAATTGCAAAAAAATATCTGCCAGATAGTGACGTGCTTTATTAGTTTTTTTAAATAGTGTATAATTAAAAAATCAAACTCTTGATATATTATTAATAATGTGGTTCAAATTAGTATTGGTAAGTTTTAATTTTTTATTCCGAACAGAACATTAACATAAATATACAAAATTTATCTTTTAAAGAATTCACTTAACTAGTAATATGTTTTAAATAATCCAAACCTTGCGAGTACAAGGCTTGGATTATTTTAGGGAGTCCTAAAATATATCTAATAATAATTTATGTAAAAAACATTTGTTTTGCCGATATACAATTTCTTATGTTTGGTTGGATGCAAGTTTAACAACCTTTGCAGTTTCTTGTTTACATTTGATCAGGTTTATAAGAATAAAAAATATGAATACAATTAAAATGAGATTGCCTGGCTATTGACAAGCATGGCTTATTAGTTTCACTTTCATTTCTATCGCGGGAACGGAGCCGACGTTCACAAGAACTGTAACAACGGCCAGTTAAATAGGTTCTCGCGGCTTCTTAATGGACTTCTGTTTACTGTACTACAAAAAAGAAACAATTCTTTAAACTTACGAGTACTCTTATTCTCTTATGTAATTCACAATTATGTAGATAAATTAACAGAGTACTATCAGCAGGTAAAAAAATAACAAATATATTTTAAGCTTTAAAGTTCGTTTTGATCGGATTCGAACCCCGAATACTTGGTAGTTATCAATACATATTTCAACTAGTGTCTAACTGGCATTGTGTGTAAATGGTTGTCATATGTGCGCTGCATTGCCTGCCAATGTCTGAGGATAGTTAACTATTTCAACCCTATAGGATCATCACCGGAGATTGTCAGCAACATGACGGTTTAGTACTTTACAAAGAAATGTATGGCCAAAATCGCGACTAAAGTAAGATGGAATTGCGGATTTTAAAGTATTTGAGTCGTGTACAGTTTGTATTTAAACAAATTTCAACCATAAGGATTTACTTTACTACAATAGGTAACATAAACTGTTAACATCGACCTAGTTTCTTTGTAGGGCAAATACTAAACTTTGTAAATCGATACCATTGATATCGATACGCATTCTGCGGCGTTACTGAACGCTAATAAAGATATCGATGGCGACCGTCACCAGTTGAAGCGGAGACGCTGGTCAATATCTCACTTTCTAGGACAGTCCTAGAAAGTGAAATATATCTGCGCTGTAAACCCCGACCACAAAATGGACCTACTCGATTGTAATTTTTTTTTAAATTGATTCCAAATTATATTTCAGTCACATTTTAATATTGGCATTGCGTAGTAATCTTACAGGTATTTGTATTTAAATACTTCGCATCTTGTAACCGTTTAATTATAGCTTGCGATATTCACAACAAAACTACGAGAGATTTTAATCCCGAAAGTGTGATGGATTTTTGCAAGCGTAGTAGAATGCAGATATGATATGGAGATCCTGTGATGTGCAGAAAATGTTAATACTTATATAGATTCGTTAATTATTATATAGAGTTGTCATTGTCTTGATTTAATTCGTCTAAAGTTTCTTAAGATATCGTCTAGTTTTATTTAAAAAGAGAGGTTACCTGGTTAGTTTACCTACATTTATTTATTTTTACAATTTGTGCGAACATATGGTAAGAATTTATTATTTATTTACGACACGTCTGTCGTCAATTGAATTTTGCGGGATACATAAGTAGATTAGGATCACATTTCTCGACGAAATAGGATTAGGTTTCTCCAGTAAAATATGACATTGACTCAGTTACCTGTTTACTTGAAGAGCTATCCGTTTATTTACATCATATACAATGTACAAAATACGGACTACGACATGATAGTTTAAAAATTTGCTTTAGATTGCTTCAGTATTAAAAACAGATTTTGGTTTGGTGACATATGACGTTGAACAAAAACGATCGTTATAGAATATTGCATGTTTTTATTGGACGTGCGCGAATTCATATTGCGCTGTTCTCTTTTTTGATATAGGTACTTATAATATATTCAACTGAATTAGAGATAGCACAACTCAAAAATGTATGTAACAATACACCAAAAACTCAAGTAACAAATTTTTAGTGCTTTACCTGAAAGGAAAATTCAAACATAATTAGCAAATACGCTGCGACTTTATTGTCTGTTCATTTACGCGTATAAGCTTTTATGCTTATTAATTCGTCCGAAAATGAAACATCCTTTCGATCGCTTTCATCTAATAAGTGCAACATTAACTACTTAGTTCGTGCATCGCCTTAATTAGTCCACTTAGTTTAGTTGAATACATAGATTAATTCTTGTTCCTGCTCTAGACGTGGCTATGTAACGTAGAAAACGTAATGAGTACAGGTTTGGTAGAGGAGGAAGGAACCCCGGTCTCATTTCCGCAAGAAACTACTAGTTCCTTGATCACTGGACAAAAGTTCATAGTTAAAAAGAGTTAACGCACGTGTTTTGTTTTAATATTATCAACAACTTTTTATTATTTGATAATTGTTGGTATTACCAATAAATTCTACCTGGTAAAAAATGTTGAAATGTAAAAGGGTGATTTATAAAATTATATAATAATAAAATAACCACCCTTTTTAAATTATACCAAGTTAACGCCTCTGATATAGATGGTTCCCTAAATATTTATAGGTCACTTACTTTCAGTATCCACTTAAACATAAAAAGTAATGTCTAATTGAATAATAAAAGAAAGCTTAACCCACTTTGCCAACTTACTTTTAGATTGTCGAGTAAAAAAAATAGTTTGACAGTTGTCAATAACCTCACTGGTCCATTTCGTTTTTTACATGATGAAGATGTTTTTTTTTATTTTGACACACTTTTCTTCGTCAGATGATTACGCGACATTGATGTAATAGAAAATGGACTTTGGGTTTTTATTTATTTATTACGTCCGTTTGTTGATGAATTGTTGCCCAATTTTAAATGACTTCGTCCGTATTTTAACAACGCTGTTTCCGAGCGCTATTTGAAAAGTAATTTGTTATTAAGCCTTTATATGACACTGATATAGATATTGATAGGGATATAAAAAGAACATTGTTTTTGTACCGTTTTGTTAAACGAAAAAAGAAACGATCAATTGTAGGTCTGATTTGTCTTAGTGAAACTTAACATTTTGCTTTTAAGGGACTGACCGCTGTTTTATCAGTAACGTCGATAAGAATTGAAATAGAAAATGAAGAACAGAAAGATAACACTTCAGTGCGTCCCCCTACTGAACAATTGCACGAGCCAGTCTACTTTGAGAACCTTGAAGATAGAACATTTCTTATCCCTCACGAACCGGAAAAACGTGCCCAAGTTATAGTGGATGGAGCGCCGAAGCTGGCTACGTATTTGCTACCGCCTCTGACTGGGAAGCAATCAGACTATCAATACCAACAGGTTCCTTCTAGCGATCAAAGCGACTGGTACCCAATGACGTATTTATCTCAAAACTCACCCAATACTGTACCGATCATACTAACCGAGATGAATGAAACCGAAGCTCTCAAAATAATAAAGAAGACTAGACAGCAAAAAGAGTTACAACAAGAACAATCATCTGTACCAACACCTTCTACTGAATTGCAACCTCCAGCTCCAGACGCACCTAACGACTACATAGTTACCTCTCCAGCTGAGGAATTAGAATATCCGAAGAATACCATTCAAAGATTAAACGGTCATAGAAATTTAGAACATCAACGCCTCACTTTCAATGGCGACCAAAATAGATTTCTGCCTCACTTCCAAAGCCTGTATAAAGAGAAATTGATCTTACCACAAATGTTACCATATAATCCTCCACTATCCAAACACAAAATACCTACGAGGTTTTACCCCAAGAAATATTCTGAGGGATTTAAACCGATTCCCATCCCGATATCTAAGTACGTCGAGGATTCTATTGATGATGAAATTCCTAAAGCGAAGCCACAGAAACCTTTTTATCCGATGTTAAACACTAACGACGAATACCAAACGACGGATGAGAAAAAGGTTTACCTTTTTGAGGAGGCTGAAAAGAAACGGAAGATGCAAAAAGAAAATTTGAATGAAAAGGTAATAAAAGATGAGAAGGAACATTTTAAAAAAAGATTAATCATTTTTCAAGTAGATAAATTCATACTTTTTTTGCAGCAATCTTTAGCAGACATCAACAAGGAGGATATAAAGTTGCCCACCGCTGAGCAGCAAGCTTTGGCGAGCCACATAAGGTACCCTGAACGTAAGTAAACAAACTTTACTCCACAATAATTCGGATATAATACTATAACTATCATGTTAATTTGTCTTTTTTTTAACAAAACAACATATATTATGAAATTGGGACGCTTATGATTTGAAATATTTTGGGCATTACGAAAAAAGTGATTAATTTTACGCTTATGGGTTTCTGTGTAATTTATGTAGGCAATTGTTCAATCAAGATTTGCTCAATTATCCAACGGCAAAAAGTATATCAAACGAAACTGAACGTGCTTTTGCGCTGATTGCATTTTATAAGCGACGCAATTTTCACATCAACGTTTCTTATGAAAATTGTTTCCAAATTAAATAATGAAAGCTTTTCGTCCATTTAGAAATGGTTTAATAGAACATTTCTATTTCTCCTCATTCGTAGAATATAATGTTGATCTCAACTATTGAATCTAAAAATTAAATTAACGTCGTTGCAACTATCTGGATAAATTCAATCGACTTTGCTAAGCCAATACTGAATTGATGATTTAATTTATTGCATTCCCTGCTCTAGTTATCTTGAATGTTTACTTTTTATAAAATGCGACGATAACGTCGAGAGAAAGTTGAGTCACGTCACACCCGGGTACTGCATTCAATGACCATTACGTGGGAACTGATCTATTGGTGATATAATACAGGTAGTGTTTATTATGGATCGGGTGAGTACAACCAGCAGAAGCAGCGGGAACCGCTCTCGTCGCAGCCCGCGCCCCCCGCGCCCGCCGAGCGCACGGAGTTCCGCATGCACGGCATGAAGGGACCGCATAGCTATCAGTTCGGATACGACACTGGCAAAGGGTAAAGCATCTATACTTACATATGCATTTCATGAGAACTTTGGTAATAGAATCGGAATACGTCATTTACAAAGATCACTAAAAAACGAATAACTAATATGAGTATGGTAGATTATCTTCAGCATCATTTATTTCATCGTCGTTATACTCTTGACAACAAAATTAAGTACATCAAAGGTTTTCCTTTTCAACCTTTATCCAGCTTAAGCTAAGATACGCCGCCCAACGGCTAAAGGTCGACTTCTTAAGTTTTTCTTGTAAAGTGATCTGATAACCACAAAGGTATCAAGTGTTTGAAAGTTTGGGCTGCGTTATCTAACTTTAAATTGAACAGAAGCCAATCTCATGACTAGTAAGTGAGTAATACTTAAACTCGACTCACTTTTTAAATCACTTGTTTACACACAGATATCTCAAATTAACCACACCCCATACGATTTTTATGGGACTACTAGCTTTCGCCCGCGACTCTGTCCGCGCGTATTTAATAAAAATACAAAAGTGAGAAGCATATGTGTTCTTCTTACCTATCTAAATTTAATAATATATTTATATAGAAAGATCAATATTTAAAGTAACTTTTTTTTCTGTAGAACGGAAAAAATAGTATCCTATGTCCTTTTCCTGGCTCTAAGCTACCTCCTCGCTAATTTTCAGCCATATCGGTAAAGCCGTTCTTGAGTTATAAATAGTGTAACTAACACAACTTTCTTTTATATATATAGATTCGACATTGTATTGTTTAAAAGGTGTATTATAGGACGATTAGGGAATACCGGGATTTATTCCTTTTGTGCTAATTGTTCGGCAACGTGCAATAACCGCATATTAAAACTTTTTAAGCAGTTTTATAGTTCATAAATAAATTAAATAATGCAAGATGAAATAACCTAGTCCACAAATGTTGGCAATCAAACTAAGATAATATCCATAAAAGAGCAAGTTAGCATTGACAGGTGTGAAAAAAGCAAGTCGATATACTAAAATAAGAAATGTAATGTCTGCGTAATTCATTGGGTCATGGCCGTCGAGGTTTACATGTATATTTATCTTAAAACTTACTTAAAGTATTGAAAAGCTTCTTAATACGTACGCTTACAATTTGTACGTGGTATTTTTTCTTTGATTTGTAAAAGAAAATGTTATTCTTAATGGCAGGCGTTTACAACGCACCCATATGCCACGTTTTGCGCTGGGGTGGCATTTGTGCAAACTATTGTTGTGATAAGATAAAGTTAATTTGGTGTTTGTGGTCCCATTTGTCATATAAGATTTTTTCGGAATTTTTTTACCCTCGACTGTCACGGAATAAAAAAATAAGTACCTTATTTGTTCTTTCAGACTATGTACAATGCCTTTTATCGAGATTAGTTCAGCCGTTATATCATCTGCATTTATAATATTGGCAACTTTCACCCGTGACTCCATACGCAAAAAAAAAACAAAAGTAAGTAGCCTATGTGGTCTTCCAGACAACACTCTACATCTATGCAACAGACGAATTGAATACCTCCTTCTTTTGGGAAGTCGGTCAAAAACGTTTTTAAAAAAAAAATAAAACAAGGCGATAGGACAGTAATTGATAGCAATTACTGTATAATCTAGGTAGGAGCCGTTGTTGTAAATGGGACGAATTATGTTACGACGACATATGCTTTCTATTGGCTTAAGTTATCAATAACCATACTTACTATGAAATGGATGGATGTTTGTATTACCGAAAGGGACTCTGGATTCCACATATAATCTGGAAGAACACATAGATTACTTCCTAAGTTTCTTTAATCTGGCGTAACTAGTATTGTACATTATTTATTCATCCAGTTACCATAATTTTAATAAATAACAAGTTTTTTTTTTTAAATTAATTGTGATTTAATTTTCGGTAATCATGATGATGATGATGAACAAGTTTTTTTTAAAATTAATTGTGATTTAATTTTCCTTTTAAAAGCATATTGATGAAATAACTGATTTCAGTGCCTTCTATAGAAAAGCATGCATTTGTAGTTTATTGATATTTTACAGTATATAGAATCAGATGAAAAAGTTAGTGCGAAATATTCCAGCGTATTTTTTTTTTCAATCGTTGGTCTTCGCGGTCGAGAATATCAACAATAGAAAAAGTCACTACGTGGCTCTCCCATTGTTCGCGTAAATGCCAAGATCTGTTTAGAATAGCCAATTGAACTTTACAAGGCAGTCTTGTTGAAAAAGTTGAAATTAATCACTGTTCAAACTTAGAACAATGGACTTTTAACAAGTCCGAAATGAATTGAAAATCATAGCCCCGAGAAATTTTATACGTTTGCAGAATACCACGATTTATTTTAAGATTTCCTTTGAATATTCTGAACGTTCGAAACTCGCCTTCAACTTCGTTATAGTCCCGAAGGGGTCACTTGAATAAAATATCCATTTTTGGAACACAAAAAAAAAACATTTTTTATTTTTTAAGAACCTTTATGAGTAAAAACAACATTAAAGTCGAGGATCCTAATTTGTACGACGCCTCATGTAATTTAAAAAAAAATATATAAACTGTGATGGCAAACGAACTGCTAGTTCTAGCTTCTATCAAAATATTGTTAATTTTCTTAGCTACATCTAAGATTTCTTTGAGAAATTGAATCGAAAACTTTTGTTTACAGTTAGTTAAAAACTTAAAATGTTCAATAAATCGTTACCGGAAAATATTCAATGAAATTTAAACTTTTACAATCTTGTTGCCAAAAAAGTTATACGATATGTTTGCGTACACGTTTTCTAGAGTAAAAATATTACATTTAAAGAAAAATAGGAACACTAATACTTACAACTTTAACATGAAAAATGTTAAACCTAGTCCTAACTTAGACCTATAAAAGTAGCATACGTAAATGCAATTATTTCTTTACATAATCATTTTAAATAGAAAATAAATCTGAAGTAACATCGGTCATATAGGTCAAGGACTTTGACCCATTGGAAAAATGATCCAGAGTT
>JAOCNA010000029.1:5470495-5485776 GCA_026546675.1 Papilio helenus | reverse complement strand
TCCTAGTTACATTGTAAGGTACAAGTACTTCATTTACAATTTGCGTTTTTGTTTACAAAAGGAAAGAATTGCCCTTTCATGTGGAAATATAACCTTGCTAGTAACCCTAAATGCTCAGAGGCGCCCCCCTGTCAATGTCAAAAAGGTGCCACAAAATCCTTGTGGCACTATAGTCTTATTGGCAAAAAAAAGTACTTTAACAATGCTATTTATTTTTTTGTAATTCAATAAAATGTCAATACAAAATTATTACCAGGTGCTTAAAGAAACAGAAAGGCCAGTCTTTACTGTAAGAAAACAATACATTATACAATTATACATTAATAAATCTGCTGGCTTCCGAAGTAACATAGACAAATTAAATCAATCTTTTTTGAATGGAAGCGTATTAGATTTCGTGCGATAGACTACCTTGTTTATTTAAGGTATACTAGTTTAAAGTTATAAAACTTTATTCTTAACAAATAGTTGCTAAAACCGATACGCAGACCTTTACGCAAATTGGCCGTCAACTAGAACACTAATCAAATGATGAATGTTGCGTTCCGCACGATTTATTGGGATCTCCGATCAGTTTGTTTTTAGGAGATTGCGCTATAAATATTTCAGGAACCCATTTCGAGGGCCGAAGTAAAACACCGGCTTCGACGCAATGTTTTGGAAGATTTGCAATAAAATTAATCTTACTTAATTCCTGTTTCATTTAGTAATGTGCTATTAGTTCACATATTGGAGAGCTTTCAGACCGTAACCCTTGTACTGCACACTTATTATTTTGTTCAATTTATAAGTTTTGTTAACCGGAAATTTCACGTAAGCTCATAGTAAACGGAACAATATTTCATCTGCAGGTCAGATGGCTTTGATAGGCTTTTAAGATTATCTTGATTGTCAAAAACATTCATTTCGAACGATTGTCGGAAATATTACACCCATCTATTAGCGGCTAAAATTATCGTCTAGTTCAGATGCAATCGAGCTGTCGTACAGAGTTAGTCTTCAAGAATTTCCGCAACACTTCACAACGCAGATGAAGTTCCTGCTTTTCAAGGAACTTAAAAAATGGTACTGGTTAATGTTTTCAAGTTTTCGGCAGCCGCGACGCGTACGTTAGAGTTACACAAAGACACGAAAATAAATTGTGCGATAAAAGTTTTCTTGTGTATTTCTTGCAAAATTTCTTTAAAAGAGTTACCGTCTCTAGGGAGGTACAATGAATACGCCTGCTAAAGTGGCTTCAGGCTCGACGACTATTGTAAAAACATGTCTTTATTCAAAAGCTATTGTATCAACTTTTAGGGCGAGCGTTTCTCTCCTTCTTTTCTATAATACGAGTATAATGCAAAAGTTAATGGACTACCTACAACTTTTTAAAAAAATATAAATTTAATGTTTGTAGTTAAATTCTATTTCATTACATTTAAGTATTTTACTGCTTTACTCAAAATAGATTAAAAGGCAGTCTGTACATTAAAAAATGCACTCTTAATAAATGCGTTTATTTTTACGAATGCTTAAGAATAATTTAATGAACGTAAAGTAAAAGACAGGTTTTAAACATTATAAAAGAATGCTAGACGAATAATAAAAAAAAAAATGAGTTGCTGAATTATAAAAAAGAAATCACGGTTTTTATGGAAACTGTGAACTAACTCAAACTAAGAAGGAAGAATTAATTTAAAGTGACATGATCCGTGAATCTCATTTGACTGCAATTATCGGTGGTGCAAAAGTCGAGGATCTCGGAAGTGTATAAATTAAAATTACCAATTAACATACAATGTTCTTAATTTATAAGTTTTATTTATATACAATTTATGTGTTTCGAGTGATAAAGGTTATAAAAGTTAATTAATAATTTGCCTAAAATACTTTTAAATGTGAAAATTACTAAGTGATATTTTTTATCTGACAAATAGTGTGGAAAGGTGTCAAAAGATCATCAGGGTACATATTTAATGACGCGGAATGAGGGCGAGCGGAACTGTGAAACGATATAGGCATATTCATTCAGCGCTGAGAGAAGCTTTATTACAAGCAGCGTAGAAAACGGACTTGTTTGGTTTTAATCGTTAGAGGTATTTAACTGATTTTACATAATTAGTGTTTAACCGCTACTCATCTGCGTGCATTGTATAAGAATGATACGTTTAATTCCCAATTCAATTTTTAAATTTCAGATATTTGGTGTTAACTCTCACGCGCAAGGCAAGGCTCGATGAAAAGAAAGATGATAAGGTAGGTATGATAAGGTTGTAGACAGAATTAAGAATGTAATTTACGCCCAGATATTCGATGACACGAATTAATTAAGAAAAGCGATTAAAATTGATGAAAATAAAATGTACAGACAAGACGATAGGAGAGGATCATAAGGTGTTTGAGAATTCTAAGACTTTTCGTAAAATCAGATATTTTGAGCCCATTGTCTATCAAAGGAGTAGGTAAAAGTTATGTAAGTTATAAATAATGTTACTTGTACAGTTTTGCACGTGTCTTGGTGTGCTAACTTTGGCTTATGTCACGGTGCATGCTGTCGTGACTCGGTTAATAATTCAATAACAGCTTTCGTTCAGTCTATCCTTCAAGCGAATTTGCATTATTTATGTTTTGCTACGTTACTATGTTTAAACATGACTTTTTACATAAAGTCAATGCTATTTTAATATAAGTGTGTTTCATTTTTAAACTAATCATATAGTGTACAAAATAGTAAAACAAAGTAGAATGAACAAAAAGAAAATATTGTAAAGGAGTGGACTGTTCGTTGCTTGTTTGGTTGGATAAATATAGTGTTAAATAGGTACAAGGTCAAAGAAGTAATTGAGTTATGTGTTGCCGTGTGGCGGCTATGAGCGTAACTGGCCGGGCGCGAAGTGAGGGCGCGCGGGGTATGGACACCGGCTGAAAGGGCCCCTCAGCGCGTCTTCACCGCCGGTATTGCAGTAGAACGCAATAATAATCTAAATGTGGCCTTTAAAGTAACCAACGTTATTTCCATCGATATCGATAAATTAATAATGCATTAACATTCGATAGTTAAACAATGAAGTGAAGAAAGCCCGCCAACTCGTTAATCACATCCAACTTTGAAACATAACTTCGCCAAGCTTGTGCAAACTTTATCATACTTAAGTAATAATTAATGACATTATACGGTTTTCTTATAATGTTCTTAATAAGATTTGCAATTAAATTATTAATTACGATTTAAATATTTTAATTAAGTGTAATTGCTATTGAAAATTGTATAACCTATAAATATTTCTAAAGTTTTGCAAAGATTAAGTTGACTGTTTTTGCCCCGTCCATTCAAAGGTTAGGTTTCGTTAATTAGGTTACTTCATGATAATTAAGACATTTCAAAACTTTAACCAAAAGTAATAGTAAAATGTTTTTTCCTTTAAATAGTCGCTTTACATTAATTTGTATTCACAATATATTTGTGCGCGTTCGTGACTTGAGTAAAAAGAGTAAATTTTACTTTTTCTTTTTCACGATACGTTTGAGTAATCAACATTCAATGCGTGCTATTTCAACGTTAAATCACTAAGCTTAAGTCGTATTGAATACTAGCTGTTGTCCGCGACTTCATCATCGCAATATTAAGATAAAAAAGTAACCTATAATATGCCCGTCTATGTCAATTACCCTTCAGTAAAAGTCCGGTCGAAATCGTAGTAGCACTTTCGAAGATTATCCGGAACAAACGCGGCTTGCGGACAGACAGACAGACAGAAAAAAAAATTAAAATACTTGTGCTGAAATCTTCTACAGAAACAGTTCTTTGGATTTTTAGTAAAACTGCCTATGCAATATCTCTCTTATGAAGCATGTCGTAAAATTGCGTTTTAAACCATGATGTGCAAAATACACTCAAACCTCTACCTACTTCCAAAGTTTCACGCCCTGGTGAAAGTTTTCATGAATATTATAAAGTTGTAAGAGGTTCTTTGTGTTCGTTACTAGAAGAAAATATGACGTGCGTAAAAATGTTTAAAAACACAGTAAAGCCTTTAACGATTGGATTTCAAAAGATACATAGAGGCGTTCAGTCTCGTTCGCTTCAAATATTCGATTTAGCTTAAAACATTTTTTAAAATTTTGTTTTTCAAAGTCAATAACAACCGAACTACTTTTCCATGGAACGTGATCTTTTTGCGAGAAAAATATAAATAAAAATAATTTGTTAAAAGTTTTCAAAGGTGTTCGGAAGTGCTTGCTTGTTCGAAATCGCAAAAAACACAACGGCCGTGTCAATTTTGTTAGCGAACGACGTCGCTTCGAATTACAATATGTTTTAATAATATGATAGCTTAATACCAGTAGCCTGTTTGCTGTTTTTAATTAAACAAATGAATATTTTTGAACTGTTTTCCCAATTTTTGTTTTAGCAATATCCTTTTTTGTTTAAAACGGCTACTCTACAATGCGTTATTTGTCTGTTATACTTGTGTATCTATAGAGTAAATAGCAATCCAACAAAAGCTTCGACTGTCCAATTTGGCATTTTGTGTTCCCGTTCGTTAGTCGGATTAAAAAACCGTGACAGCGTTGAATGGCTGAAATTTACGTCACTTCGTAATTAAACAGGTTTTCTTTGTCACTAGCTACCATTTAAACACAACGAATTGTGGTAAAGCGAGCTATGGCATTTAACAAGTTATATTGTTTATTTTTAAACGATAACTCGCTATTAACAGTATGTGAGTACATTTCCAAACATAAAGAAATGTTTTATTCTCTATTACAGTCAATTCTTTATGGTAGTATGATAGGACAAATATAAAAGAGTGACAATTCTCTAGTTGGTCATCTCTTTGTTAATATATTTTTTTAGCAAACGCAAATACTTCCTGAAAAGGAGTTTTTATTATTCCGCTCACGTTGCTTTTAGTGAACAGAATTGTTCAACAGCCGCTGTTGTAGCCAAATGTGTTCCAGTTAGATGTTCCCATTTATTATTTTGAATTGTTAAAATTGTTGTTTATTTCTTTATGTGCATTTGCAAAAATTACTAATGGGACATATTTTTGATTTAACAATAGAAAAAAGGTATAAATAGTACAGAGAACTTTGTTCTAAAACGTGCAAAATAAAAAAATATCTGATACCTTTGCGTTATTCAATCATTTCTATTTTTTTCTTTTATTACAATTCGTACGATCTAATTGCTTTTCGTTTCTGTCTAGATTTTGACATTTTATGAATATTGCTTTTACTATGGGTATTCAAAACATTTCTTTGAAATACTGCATAGATGGGAGCGTTGTTGTTAACAATGAAAATTCTATGCACTCATTTTGCAAGCCGGGAACAATATCTACAAGGAATTTACGAGTATGTCGTGTGATCATACATGACTGGTATGCTATGAATTTGTTTACTTACATGATATTGAGTGCCTTGCTTGCCTTTTACAATTAAAAAAAATATTTTAAATTGATTTCGAACGAACAAATCGACGTCACCTGCAATATTTTGGCTTATCTTAACACTTCTTTGATGCTCTTTTATTTCTTTCCATATCACGTGCGACACTTTGAACTAAATGGCCACTTAAAAGGTAACTGCGTCATAAAACCTCCGTTTATATGCCCAAATCTTGTAACTAGTTTTCACTTGAGAAATATAACGATGTCATACGTTTCTCTTTAGTTTAATAATTTTGCTGTTCAAGTCGAACTAAAATAAAAAATGATCATTTGTTATCTTAGCAGCAATTTACATTGTTAGGTATTTTAACAAGACTAAACTAAAAGTATTTTAATTGACAAATAATCGCATTTGAGGCCGTGAACCATGTTTTTAATTCAAACTACATTGAAAATTAATAAATTATAACCTATAACATATACATAATTCAAATGGATCCCTAAACTAAGCAATTTACAAACAGACTCATATATTGCTTACAACATGTTCCCAGCAAATTGTTCGGAACATTTAATAGGACTATCTCAACGAATATTAATAATAAAGTTAGCAGCAAAACATGTTTATCTAACAAGTTTGCGTTCTAATTAAGGTTTTGACGCTCTTTGGTGCGTAGCATTCGTGTTTAGAATTGTACGTGGGTACAAATTATATTTAGGTTATTTTAACAAAATACTTATTAAAACAACAAACATTATAAAATTAAAGGATTATATAGACATCTCTACCTGGATATTAAAATGCATATAAGATAAGGATAACACCAACAAACTCGGAGATATTTTTGCTTGATATCTAACATTGATTGAAAGCTAAAACCATTAATGTTTATTATTATATTAATGTCTTCAAACTCGTGGAAAACACGATAGACGACTTAACATAAATAATTCAAAATGTTAAGTCAAGTAAATGTAAGTACTGTGTGAATAACACGAATATCAGGAGCTAACAAATTATTCTGTAACATATTAAATACTCGAGCTTTATATATGTTACTAAGTGAAAACCGATATTTGTACTAAAACTCAAATAACTATGTGATTCTCGTCCATTGCAATGGCGATGTTGTTATTGTATAGAAACCTTACATCTTTAGTTATCTGTTTCCTAACAGCCAGCTATTCGCCCGATTTTGGCAAACGGGCAATCTTCCAAGATGTGGTAATTTTAATAGCACTATAAACTATTCCGGTAGCGATAATACTTGCAGTTTGACAAGAAGCAATCTTTTTAAATGACAACTAAATATTTGGAGTATTTACGATGTTAATATTAAAAGGCGTTATCAGAGATACCATATCATTAATTTATTCTTAAAATATATTACTTTGTGATATTTCTTTTGTATTTTACAAACAAGTTAAACGATTAACCTTTTAATTTCACTTTACAAATACCGGCAAGGGAGAGCGCTCAACTGATGCGTAAGGACTCCACGATAATAAATCTCTGTGAGGAAAATTTTGAGGTTTACTATTTTTACGCTCCAATTCATTCATTTAAGCTTTACTTTACCAAATTTTACTAATGGAATTAAGTTAGGGCCATGATAAAAATAGAATCGCTTTACACGCCATTTATATTTTATTATTTTTAAATGGTCTTGAATAATTGTAATAAAAAATTTAAACAACTTTATAGACTACTAATATTCAATTTACATTGACATTTTTAATGTCGCAGTTTCCTAAATTAACCTCAATATTTTCCCTTTCGGCATTCTTATCAAGACGACACACAGTTTTGCAACAAAAATTGCGCAAATTAAATAAGTTTTCCTATCTTCCGCCTTGTCAGTCTACGTTATTCTCGTATAAGAGAAACATCTGAACTTGGATGCGTATCAAAGAAATATTAACAAGACGGCGTGGTACTAACTTTTATAATGCCTGTGTCATAAACTATCATGTAGGATGTATCATACTTCTGTGTTTTTTATGCATGAGTATTTAATACTGTGGAAAAGATTTTAGTCCATTCATGTTTTATTCTGCAGATTTGTCTAACTCGTGTTTAAACAAATTTAAAATATTTTATTACCAAACTGTTTTCATCAAAATAAACAAAAGAACTTCGATGTCTAAAAAATGATTCATTGTTTGTAGCACTGGGTTATTTCCTTCGGGAATAAAATTTATTTGAAGAATATAAAGTAGCTTGGAGTTTGTTATTAATTTTAGTGTAACTATCCAGCGTCTGTGTATTAAAATACCGGCTTGGTTTACAATTTATACAAGTGAAGTCATTAGAAGTATATATCTAATACTCTGCATATTAAAATGGAAATCATACGTAAAATTTAAAGCGTGGTACATCACTAAGATAAGAATTGAATTGGTTCCTGTGATGTTATTGACATAAATAAATAATGGGTCCCATTTTTCACGTTCAGTAGCCTTAAAATGGAATGGCGTAGAATGATCTATTAGGGTATTTTTAGATTTACGGTAATTCAAGTCCTCGCAGGGTACTAAAACTCAATGGAGGTAAAATAACACATTGATATTTTTGATATCGAGACAGTTCATACTTCGCGTTTTAACTATTAATATAAAGTCGAATTTTTATGTTTATTTGGCGTCAAAATTCGATATTAATTCTTAATGTAACGGATTCCCACTTCTGCAAAAAAAATCTCGCAAACATCTGCTGGTATAAAAAGATCTTTGAAGTAAGGTAAAAGTAATGTATTAGCATATTTTATTTATGCTCCCCGCACATTCCATGCCTGTAGGTCATATCTGTTCAGATTTCTTATCTCTTTTTCTGAAGGATTTCTTTTGACTCTGCCTTGAATACGAAACTATGCAGTGTTTTATACATCGAACACTATTACGTGATATTACTCTACTGAAATCTTATTGTCTGTGGTTCATGTACGTAACCACTACAATTTAGACTAAGTAAACTTTTATAATTGTAACTAGGGTAGAAATATGTTCTATTTTTTGGTCCTAATGTTTTTTGCTATTACATTTTGTAGAGTCCATTATCTGTATTACGGATAGCAAATGGTCCTTTAACATAAAAAGAAGTTGAAAGAATAACAATTAAACTTTATTTGCTCCCTTGAACAAATGCAATATACATTAGCGAGAAACTTCTTACTTTTATGTAGTTTTTGTTTCACTTAAACAACATAACGTTAGGAGAATGTATCCTGTGTTATTTGAACTTTTTATACCAAAATGTTTTTTAAAATTAAAACTATAGATATCATATTTCTCAATTCTACGTTTTTATATAATTAATTTGAAATTAGATGATCTTCAATTTTTTGTTTCATGTCAAACGAACATTAAATAAAGTAAAGAAAAAATGTGAATTTCAATTGTTTTAGGTAGACAGAATGTTTACACATACGCCTTTGTAGTGTTACCCCTACACTAGATGTATTGTGCTACTGCTACACGGACCCCCATTTGGTAGACGCTTTTCGCCTCCCAGACGAGTGTGAGCCTACCCTATTCACAAATTTCTTTCATTCCAGACAAGCTTTATTGTCAGAATTTCATTGTTATTGTTCACCATAGAATTTTATTGCGATTTTACAACATGAGATAGTAATAATATTGAAGCTAGTTTTTTTAACGTTATTTTGTTAAGCAATAATAGTAACAGCTGTATTTTCACTGAACATAGTCTCATATTCGAAAAACGAGTTATTACAACAACTTGAAGAATGAAAAAAGGTACAATTTCCTTAAAGTTTTAGCGGAACGTTTTACCTTTGCATTGTCATATAATCTACCTTCAGAGTCCTACAATAAATGACCGTACTCCTCTATAAAGGAAACGCATTTGCTGATTCTTACGTGTTGAAGATTTTCACGTCAGATCACTTTAAATTATACCGCCTGCCACTGTCTAAAAGAAAATCAATTGATTTGTTTGGTTATTTGCATTTCTTAAAAATAGAAATTACAAGTTTACGTCTTGAGACTTGTTAACTAGAAAGGAAATTTCGATGTCACGTTTTCATGTTAATTTAACAAAGAACTTTAAGTCTCGCAAGAACAATTTGTACAATTTGCAAACGTGTGCAGGTCGGTCGCATTATGTATGAATAATGCAAATCCCAACGCACGTCTATTCGCGAATTTCAGTAATGCTTTGTCATAAAATTTCCCATTCTACATTATTGTAAATTGCGCTGGAATGTTCGCAAATTTATAAACACATTGTCAATTATTTAATTAACCCATACAGTTATTTTAACTGTTTAAATTAGTTGTAAAGTTCGAAATGAGAAACTCCACTGTACCTAGATTTTGGCCTTGACTTTTAATTATTAATGTATTTCGATATTTTTACAATCTACTCAAATTCTACTTTAATATACCCAAGGCAACAATTTAGTTAGAAATTTTTGAAGAATAACATTGAATCATAAAGAAGTTAGGTGACTTTTGTATAATTTAATTAAAATAAATACCAAGATTGAAATACCTCGGAATAGTCGATGAGATCAAACACGTAAGACAAAAGACACTCCAACACATGACTGCACTAACTTTGTATTAAGTTTACAAAGTGATTGTTATAAACTTGTAATAGCTACTTAAAATAACTGCTTTGAACTATACTTATTATGATAGTACTTCAATTCTAGAGTTAATGTAAATCATGAGTAAGACAGCTATTTAAAATAAACGGATAGATGTTGTGACGTTGAGAAAAATTATGTAATCTTCGTAAATAGTTGTTAATAACTTGTAAAGTATACAGAGGCACTACCTGCCTGTAAGAGATGTAATAATTTATTATTTTGATTAGAAAACTTTGTTTTTGTATTGACTTTTAGTTTCGTCATATCGTCGCTTATCTTTCTTATTCAATAAAATATGAATGTCCACTATACAAACAAAGACACGACAAAACGGCTCACAAAAATATTAATATTGGACATCGTCGTATCCAATATTTTGCGACTTGTATTTTATTCCTTTGATTTATTGTGTTTCCCAAAATTTATACTCATTTTATATTCGCTCGTAAAATTGGATGATATTACAAAGTTATTTAGTAAATTCAACTCGTATTTTGTTGACATTCATTTGTTTTTTCTACTTTATACAAACAAAAGTATAAATGAAGATTTAATTTACTAAAAACTAAATTATATTGCTATAATATTTGCTAAGGCGGTATAATAGGACGGAGTTTTCGCAAAGTATATGTAGGAGCAATAAAAATCAACTTATGTTATAACTTAGAAACTTTATTAAGGTAAGTTATGAGTATCATATCACAGGCGTTAGAAAAGTTATATAACTTCCGTTTCCCCTTGTTAATACTTATTATATGATAATCTACTTTGTAATAAGCAACAATAATGAGTAAATATATGATAGACAATGAATAAATAAGCATTCATTTCTTGTAAGCTGATTGCACACACTGAGTAAATTCATAATAAATGCTTTACTCGACTATGTTAACATTATGATGTGATTTTAGGAAGTTAAATGGTGAGCTAATGGATTCCTGCAAGCCCGCATCATACGCTCAGTTCTGACTAACAGTTTGACTGTTCAGTTAAAACTTAATGTCTATAGCAATCTTTAAGGAAATACCTCAAACTGTTTTTCATTGCAGTAATAATAATAGATACACCTTAATTTCATTAAATTAATTATCATAATACTGGTTGTTAAAACAATTGAAAACGTAACTTGAAAATTCTAGAATATTAACTATATTCAAATAAAAAAAAAAACAATTTTAAGAGTTTTCAGTATTTTTATGAATCTAAAGGCAAAAAATGAAATTGCAAACTGACTATTAAATGCCCGAATGAGGGTTGCAAGGTTTTAAATTTAGAATGCCTATTTCTTTTATGTTTCATCTAACCGAGTTTCTAATTAATTCTAGAGACTCATTTTATGTAATCCATTAAAAATGTTGTTGGGCGTTTTTGTATTCAGTGCTCATTGTCATAAATATTCATGACAAGTGTAAATTAACATAACAAAATAACATAGAATATGATAATCTTGTAAAATAATAAAGTAAGGTATTGTTTCTGTGTTTGCTACAAAAAAATTACAAAAATAGTCGATACGTTTTTTATTTTGCTCACAAAAGCCATTATATTGGTTTCTTTTGTTGCTTTAAATCATTCCCCCTTAATTTTTACTAACCAATGTAGTTTTTTTATTTATGACAACAAGTTTTATCGCTACACTATAAAAATATATTTTCCCAAAGAGTTATTGAATTTAATTATACCAACATTTCTAAATTCCGAAGCTGAAGAGAGTAATTTATTTGGCGAAGTTAGGAACTACTGTAACGGAAAGAAAAACCACGCTTTGGCAACTTGTTCACAATTTCTCAAGTGATTCATAGCCTTGGATTTATTTCTTGCGATAAATGAAATGGCTCTTATCTTGCTTATATTTTTCTTCGTCTTACAAGTAAATGTTTAATTAAAAACTTCTACTTGGTTAAATAGAATCCTACTATAAATCGTAATAACATAACATAGAAAGGTAATTTTTAATGGATCTTGTCACTACGCCACACTAGTAACGCCACAGATATTACAATATATTAGAGTAGACGTGAAATTGATCGTTGAAATATCTCTAACTCATTTGTTTTTTAACTTTGTTTTACATAAAGGGCTTTCCTACTTTTCTTAATTACTTCTTTCCTAGTTCCTGTTACAAACATCGGTAACCGTCCGACAACTTTAAAGTGCAGAGATCCGTTTGTTTACTTTTGAAAGTTAAAAAGTTTGATTAGCCTAGAGTAAGTCTGCTCATATACGTCCTCACAGAGAAGCTCAAGTCTGAGGGAAGTCTTAATTTAGATTCAATTAGGCTCACTGTTTATTAATTTTTACAAAAACACTTCTTTGTACCGTTAATTCAAATCAATTTTCACATTAAGGATATTCTTGAAATATTAAAATACGTCTTGATGAGGCGTGAAAAGGTACGTAATGCATTGTAAATAGAATATGCCTTTTATTATTCTCGGAGTATGTTACGTGTTGCTTGAATACTTAAATGATACGTGGAGCCGTGTGATGAGATTTGTGCCCTTCACGTGAACTCCGCCTTTTCGCACGTTAAATATTCGCTCGTGTGTATAAAACTCGAGCCTTTATTAAATTTGGTTTCAGAATACGAAGAATTTTATACCAATAACTAACCTTATTAGGGACAGGGAAGTGTGTTGTTTTATTCATAATATTTTTATAAAAAATCAAGATGGATGTACGTATAGATGTTCATAACCACATACCTAAATACAAAATGACTGAGTGGAGCTAACTGAATACAATTTAGAGTTGCGTATAAATAGACTAAAATTTATTCCAGTAAGATTCATTTTTTTACGTAATTATTTAATTAGCGGAGGACCGCATTCTGTGGAAGGCATTGGGGAAGGCCTATATCCAGCAGTGGGCAGATGAAGGCTGATGATGATGATGATTATGATGATTTAATAATGCACTACGTAAAGTTTGTGTTTTTTCATGGCAAACGAAGTCAAAGGTTATATGTATGTATTGAAAACAGTTAGTTTTCAATACATACATATAAGGTGTGTGTAAAAATGCTAAGATAATATGATATTGCGGCAGACGAGGGCGTATCCTGAAGGTGATTAATGTTCCCGTACATCGTCGGTCTTTGCGTCCCACGGGTATTAACCCAATTAATAGACCTATGTGTGTTTTTGCTTAGATCGTAACACATAGTATCTATCTAAGCACCTAATAGCTCAGTGATTAACCTCCTGCCTTTTAAACCAAGGAAGAAATAGCAGTTGTGGTTTGCGAGATTCAAAGATTGACTAAAGTGTTTTGTATATCAATGTTCAAGTCGTAAGAAGCGTGTGTTAATAATTTAAAAATAAATATTGTAGAAATAAAAGAAGAAACTGTCATCACGACAAATGGCTTAAGTTTTTGTTTAACTGATGTGTGATGACGATAATAAATCGTCACGATTTTCGCGGTTTACTGACTTCACGCTTGGATTCATTTAAATGTTCTCCGGGTCACACCCGTGGAGCGATGCGACTCAATGAATTCCTAAAGTCACGATTTAATATTAAACGCTTGATTGAAAGAAAAATCATTGACTGTTTTAAAATTAATGTATGAGAGTAGTTTGTTGTTTGAAGTTGTTAAGCAATATTCAAATTGTTAATTACGAAATATTAAAGTTTATAAAAATAAAAGAAGTATGATTTTATATCAGAATTAAATTCAAAAGTATTTATTATGAGTTCATATGTACGTATGATATTTTACACAAAAAGTGTTCTAATATTATTTACAGTACGTCCCTTAACGTTATAATAAATGAGATTAAGTTGACAATAAAAGTGAATAAAGAAATGGCGGCCTCGCACCGAGTACCTGAGCTGAAAATGTAATGGGATATTATACGCCTCCTGATGCAATAATGTCCTGTTATTTTTACCATACAAGGTAAGTACTATTTGTTCTATGGGTATATTATATGTATGATATCACTATATAGGAACTATGAATCTTTTAACTTTCCCAGTGTTTAAATAATATTTTATTCTAGTGAGAGGTGATTTTTTTCAAGTAATATCACCGTAATATTCTTTTTTGTGTTTGTGTGATAATACATGGAAGTTCTTAGACATAATGTTTTTGACAAATGTGACCAAATTCCTACCAGACTGTAAATAATAGCATCGCAAATCTTTAAAAATATTTATAGTCGAGTTATTCTTTTAGTGGTTATGTTATGAATTGTGTTCCTCTGTAAGATATGCGAAGCACATTAGAAAATAATTTATAGGCAATTAGGATAACGTACTAGTACGCATGGGGCCATATATTACGTGAGAATAATTTATTTTTCTGCATCCATAGGAGTTACATATTCTCTTCCATTTTAAAATAAATGTTTTGACAATAATTTAGTTGTTGAAATTGACTATTTCGATATACTTCTTTTATTTTCTACGGAGTAATTGTCAAAAAACTTTTGTTGATGTTCTCCGTATACGAATACTCCGAATACTTTTAAATTTAAAACAGTTTGTAGGTTTAGTACAAAAACAGAATTTACTTTATTAATCTGTAATTATCGCCAAATTAAAAATAGATTGATGAAAATCTTTTAAAATATCCAAATACTGAAACCAAAGTTACTTTTAGCAACAGAAGGTAGTTGCTTATATAGCAATGTCGTTAGTCGTGTTGAAGTAAGTTAAAGTTTGGTTTAAGCATGACAAGTTTTGCTGCTAACTTAGTTCAGCAAGACGCTCAGTTTTCTTTACTTATTGAAGTATTGAATGCAAAACGTAACTCAACTATATAGCAGGTCTCTTCTCTTAAACAAAATGTTAGTGCCGAAGGAAAAACACCAGGATCTTTTATTGTTATTTTCTTATTGCAACACAAAATGATGCGCTTGATTCGAGATTCGACATTTATGAGTTTAAATGTTGCTTTGAGATAGTATATTTTTAATCTTTGTAGAAATTTGATATTCATCCAATGTATAATCGTGATATATGTATTTAACTGACATTTAACACAACATAATTTAGATACCGTACAGAATTAACACGCGTACTAATGGAATATTAGAGGGTTGGTAAAGTATGACAAGGGTAACAAGGGAATATCGAACTAATGATATATTTGTATCGCAAATTATAAGGATATTTAGACGCAACGCTGCTTTTACATGTATTAACATTATAGTTAATGATATTAAGAAGTATATTTACGCTTACTATAAATATAGTTAGTGTTCAGTTCCAGTTTTCATCAAGCTTAAAAAATTGTGAAGGGTGTATTTATATATATAAAAGAAAGTTGTGTTAGTTACACTATT
>JAOCNA010000029.1:5340141-5354896 GCA_026546675.1 Papilio helenus | reverse complement strand
CATTTATAACACAAGGCACCTTGGGATGGTATTCATCAATATCAGTCTCGTAAGGTTTGGCAGATTCGGCGTCCTCGGAATAACGTTATTCTAGCAAAAATAAAATAAAAACGTTGATATTACTTATTTAGAATGAATACAAAAAAAATACAGCGATACTAAATTATGCATAAGAAAAAAAGTAGTAATAGACGAAAGCGCTTCTTGTTTTACTTTAACAAATCCACACACAATTATAACAGCGCAAAGACGAAAGTACCATTAAACCCTTAACCACTCACCCTTAATCACGTTGTAACTGTCAGAAATACAACACGTTTACGATGACACGTACTACTTGTAAAGGCTTGTAATTTACAACAGTATTACAAACTAAACATAAACACTTTTTTTTTACAAGAACTGCTTAGAATATTTTAATTTTTACTTTAAACAAGACAGTAAAAATTCATCTATGTATGAATATAGATCACTATATTCATAGACTCGAATTATTATTTTATTATAAATTAATCTAACTTTAGGTTATGTTATTTTACGAGCATATCCCGATCCCAACAATATAAGCCCTTGCTAATACAATCCTGCCAATCTAAATACTATAAAATATGAAGTGAAAATTTACGAGCAAATACACATAAATTTTCCGCGATAAAATAAAGTGATTAATAATTTCAGAAGCAAAAGCAATACACTAAATTTCAGCGAAAATTATCCAAATAGTAAAAAAGTAATGTTGCCATCCCTCACAATTGATTTGAAAAGAGAGGGATAAAAATATGTTTTTGTACATGAAGTACAATGGAAAGCCACGGTTAGAAGAAAACGGTGCTTGAACAGAATAGCGCGCAACCCCCCTAGACAAAGTGACTTTCGATTAGCGATATCCCTAATGGAATCGACAAAATGTTTACGACTTATCGAATGTTTATTGTCAGTTCCATCCATTTTTTTTAAATCAGTGACAGCGATAATTGAATGTTAGCGGGCTGGTCTAGACTTACTTGTTTACTTTCTTCTTTATTATCTTATAATTAATAAAAAAAATGACGAAAAAGGTTCCTTTCTTTGCCATAGCTACTTTAACACCGTAAGTGGCATACAAGATTTACCTATTAAAAGAAGATAAATGAAGGAGATTTACAGAGACGGGATTAGTTAAAGCTTGCGTTCATTAATTAGGAGTAACATTTTTCAACTGCCGCACGGAAAAGCTCTCTTTTGACTAATGTAACCTCATTATCCGGATACGGTGGAGCTCGGAGCACTATACAGCATTAGCATTATGTTCGAAGCAAACTAAAAGTTGCCACTGTTAAATTTTAATCGAAAAGTTTTATACTAAATACTGATTGAGTTAAAGCAATAATATTTTTTTTTTGTTTTCCGCTTAATCCTTCGTCCAAACTAACTAAGTAACTGACTTTTGTTAATATAACCTCCGTTTAGAAAACGCAAAAGGAAGTCTGTAATTAAAGTTTCAATAATATAATTTATCTTATGTCAGTACTTCACAATCACAAGTCGACAGGATAATAAATTTAATTTACGTCTTCATGTTCACACTTTATTTCACTTAACGTTTTATTTTTATAACGGTTTTACCTTATCAATCACTCAGCGTTAACTTCAGCGGACTACACATAAATATTTAATTTCAGTCCATCCATTATGTTGCGTTAGCTGGCAATACCGTGCCTTTATATGAGCCAAGAATCTCTCAATAAAAATAATGAAATCGAAGTAAATTTAATAAAACACCGACTTTATTTGATATACAAAATGAATTGATGTATGGAACCTTTTCCAATAGTTTTTTATCTATTTCTTCCACATATAGCCTTAGCAAAATAAAATATACCTATGACGTCTGAAACAGAGAAGAGTAGGCAAAGTCGAAAATTACCGTTTAGCAACAAAATTTGGCTTTTTTTCACAAAATGATAAAAATACAAAAGTGAAAAAGGAATCTGAATAAAATATGAAAGTAATTGAAAACATTAACATTTAAAGATCTATTAGTCAGTTTAAATTAATTGTAAGGAATAGTGGATGAGCAAAATGTGCAATTAACTTGGCGCTACTAATTGATACGCAATCCCATTAGGAGTGCAAATGGAGGCATTAACTAATTCCCTTACGAACACACTTCTTTACTTCGTTTCAATTAAATTTTAAATTCAGGATTAGTGCAATAGATACATTTAAATAAGCAATTAATGACCGCTAACTGCTGTACCTCGTCTAGTCACTTAATCGTTGCTTAAGCTGTCCCTTAGTCGAAACCGTAGAATACCGAAAGTTAGAAACTTGGAATGTTAGAATTAGATGGTCGAGTAGTCGATCAAGTGGGTAATCGAGTTGTCGGTCGAGTAATTGATCGAGCTTTGTGGTAAAATGTATGAGATGCTTAAAGAATATAAAGTTTATTTCATTATTTGACAATAGTTTCTTTGGAAGTGTATCTAAAAGCTTGACTCTCATAACTTTATTCAGTAAAAGCATTAAAAAGTCGTAAGTCTCGGTAACCAACTTACAAGAACGGTTTTCGGTGTGAAATCTTTATCGAAAAAGTATACAACTTACAGGCATTGTGTAAGTTACAAGAATATCTTGTCTACATAACATGTTACATTTTATTCACTAAGCGGATCATATGGGATTTGACTCCATCTAAACTGGTACAGATATTGTAACAACGAATTTTGTGTATGATAAAGTCAACGTAAAGGTTTCCTAAAATATTTTCCTTTTTCATTATTGAATTAAGGTTAAAATACTTTTGCCTCCTTCTAGAACTGCTTATGAAGGGCATTCATTTATTGTATTTTTCTATGTTGTTTTTTTAAACTTGGCAACTAACAATTTTTAAACTGAATAGCATTGAAAAATGTTTCTCGCTATTGAAGTATATAGAGCTAGTAAACAGGAACAAATTTAGACAAATGTAAATAGAGCTCTGAATATATGAAACCATTTCAGCTATTCCCTTTCATTGAAAAGTGTTACGCCGCACTAACATTCAGAGTTCATCGCTTGCCGGTTGCGTAACATTTACTTACAAACCAGGTAATATACGAGTAAGATTTTTGACTGGAAAAGCGTAACACATGATAATCTATTTGAACTTATACTATTAGTGTTTTCTTGCTAAAAAATATTAAAAACTGTACAAAGATTAGAACGAATTTAGAAAAATTATTCAGGAAAATTATGGAAATAAAATATCCTAGTCTTCTTTCTTATATGAGATTTTCCTGGACCATATTCTAAGGGCTATTACGAAACTAATCAAACATTTTGAAACGTATCAGTTAACGACGAGTATAAGATCACAAATATATTAAGGTCACCTTAATCCTTTTGTACGGGAGAAGTGATATCGCATACAATAGATATCACACCTGACATTGTTTGTCCCTGTCCATTTGTCCTTATTGCTACTAAGAACATTGTGATATTATGACTTAGAATATTATGTTACTAGCTAACACTCGTGACTTCATGCGCTTGGAGGATGAATTTTCAAGAAACCGCAAAGGTAAATTGTATTTGTATAGAAATGAGATTTTCCCTGCGACTTGATCCTTTCTCCTTTCCTCTTTAGATCTCTATAGGTTATATTAAATAGAAAACTAGCTGTCGCTCGCAACTTTATCGCCGTGGAATTAAAAAACAATTATTATAACAATCTTCCCGTGAGATTGATAAGTAGCATAGCAAACTGAACATACAATACCTGATTACACACCTCACATTATAGTCATAGTTGAATTAGCTACAATTTAAAAACAAATATGGAGAAATTTTATTTAAAATTATCAGTGATTCCAGTTAGTTAAAAATCAATTATTCGAGCAAAACTCTACAGTACATTTATGATATTTTAAAGATATTCTTAGTTATTTTTTCAGAGAAATAACTGCCTGTATCTAGCAAAATTTGTATTTCTCAGTTAACAGAGTCGAGTGGATCATCTTCATCACAGTTCCTTAGGCAAGATTGACAACACAACTATACATCTTATTAAGTTATTTTGCGAAGAATCTAAACACCTTTAGAGTTAATTGTACGACTATCTGTTAAAAATGAAAACGGCAAGGGACATTAAGGTAACTAAAGACTGAAGCAAGAAATTATTATCAAACCAAAAATAAATTATGTTTGGTTGCCAATCGTATCGATTAAATTGTGCATTTTAAGCATGTTTATGTATAAATAAATATTCGACGGGTATGTTTTAATTAGGAATATGTGCAAGAAATAATAAATATAAAAAAAATATAGGTAGTGCTACTTTGTCTACTGGGGATGGTAAACACAGTTCCAGACACGTTTTTCCCGGATAGTGTAAGTGACTGCTATGACAACGAGGATGCATTTTTGTGCTTTGACGACTATAGCACAGATCTTGGTAACATATTTGGGTGAGTTACACCTTCAAATAATGGGTATGAAGAAATGTTATAGAAAAATACTATAATTCTATACTAATATTATAAAGAGGAAAGATTTGTAGTTTTGTATTTTTGTATCTATGTATTTTTGTTTTTTTTGTATGTATTGAAATAACTCAAAAACTATTGGGCCGATTTTAAAACATTCTTTCGCCATTAGAAAGGTAATTTACCAGTGAGTAACATAGGCTATATTTTTTTATTTCACGCGAGCGAAGTGGCAAGTAACAGCTAGTTTAATATATATTGATTGCAATTAAAAAACCTAAACATTAAAGTCATCAAAATCGGAATTTAATATTTAAAATTTATACGCGCAATTTGAAATTAAGAAATTTATTTTACTCAACTATTGTGATTGTTTATAAGAGCGTAAAAATTTAATATTTAAAAAGATAAACCTGTGTGATAAGGTACAAATATTTATAATAATTTTCATTCCAGGTTTGAACAACCAGAGCATATCTGGCACGAACAAGGTGAAGTGAAGAAATGTGGAAATCACTTTCATCCCATCAATGGCTTTTACTGGTATGTTGGCAAAGACGGTGCTTTATATATTAACAAACACAAATCTGTTGACAATGACAAAAAAAAATTAGCTATAGTTGCCGGGGGACGTGTTCCCGACGATGTAATTGCGTCTATGCTTGGATAAAATAAACCTTTTAATCACCTCTTATATAATTAAATGTTAGTGAGAAAAACGATTTTTGTATTAATTTTCAACGACCCAAATATTCTCCACCATGAGAAATAATATTTGCTGAAATATTATCTTGTCTTGCTTTGTTTTCAAAACCGGATGGCAAGAAAACACTTATTTATTTATCATTAAAATTACTTGAGTGACTTAAATCAATGTAGCAATTCTCCTTTAAATAGAAATAATAATAAAGCTGTTTTTATGGCAGAATATTGTTACATTTCTAGTTTTATAGTAAAAACAATAAAAAATTTAAACAAGCTTGAACGTGTTTGTGGTGAACATTATGTTAAGTCAAAGTATATTTATATTTTATTCTTTGGTAAGTTTTAAAAGGAATTATATATAATAGTAACTATTTCTCACTAATACGTCTGCGTGAAGGTTTCATTTTTTTAAAGTAACTTTCATTCTCGTTTAGACCTATACAAGATTAAGAAAATACATCAGAAACATGATAGTTCATATTTGTGTGGTAAAGCGATTATCACAATTCAACTAAATTTAGTAATAACATCTATCTACACAAACTTTGACCTCCCACATTAGACCTTTAGGATATGAATTTATGTAGTAACAGAACCAATGTAAAATCTCAAGTCTAGTCCTAAAGCCCAGTTATTTTGGCTGTGTTGATATGTCAGTCAATCAATCGGTTTACTCTCTATGTATGTAGACTAAAAGTACATACGGCTTGTAATACACTATACTCGTGGAGTTAACGGAGTTCGGGATGAGGACGAAAGCCTGGAAATGATATACCATTACGTGAACTAGCACGTCGCCGTCGCGGTTGTCGTCATTTCAACAAACATGATCCTAATAATACAAAAATGATAAACACGTATTTATCTCATAAATACTATAGCGGCTTTACACAACATACCTATTAAAGACGCTTTTTAAAAAAAAAATATTATTCTATCGCTTTTACTTATACTAAAATTTCCTTGTAATTTAATGATCACTGATTCTCAAAACTGTAAAATGAACTATTCAACAAGAAACTAGGAAATTAACGTATTTTTTAAAGTTAACTTGAATCTGTAACGTTATTCCTTCGCTTTTATCTTTAAAATCTCTTAGTAAATTCGATTTTCCATTTTTGGGATCGTAGAATAAATAAACTTTTATACAGCTCGTGCAGACTCCAAAACTGTCGCAGTGTAATTTCAACCTGGAAATTATTTAGCAGAACTCGAGAAATGCCTTCCCGCTACCGAAGCAATATCACACGTCGCTAATAAAATCTACTATTTTAAGAGTAAAGCAATACTTTGTATTAAAATAAACGAAGTATGCAGCTGCCAGCTTTGGAAATAAGGAATTTCTGGCATTAAATAGGAAACTAAACAAATAATTTATAAAACAAGTCAAGAAAATGGATATTATAGTGTTTTTTATGAATGATTTTTATTAGACAAAATTAGAACGAAAACTGTTCTCTCTTTTTAGGTAACAAAATCATCTTTTATGTTGAAAGGATCCTTTTTGTTAAAAGCTCAGCCGACTGATATAAATAGGTATCTAATAGTTTTCTGAATTGTATTATTTTGCGTTTTATTTTTCACATACAAACATTAAAGTTTGGTCTCCTGCGATATTACAAAATAGATTTCATTTTCTTTCGTACTGTTTTGGGTCGTGAACCACTAAACTTCCTGGATTTTATCTTTTATTTTAACTCCCAGTTGTAGGCGTAATATATTTTATGTAATTTTACAACCTGACGGAGACTTTCCCACATAATATTAATAAGTGGCTTCTCTGTGACAAAAGAAAGAAATGAAGTAATATTACGACGCAGTTTTATTACGACCGTGCCATATGTTATGAGCCTCAAGGTATTCAGCAATATTCTATCACGAAAGTCACTTTTTGTTTTTCTTTTTTCTTAACTGAATTAAAAATATAATCAACAAGAATATTAACAATAGTACTATAATTATTGTAGATTCAAGGAACAGTAACAGAAAATTTAAAAAAAATATATAAAATAGTTAAACAAAAAATTACATATTATTAAATTTAATTGTACAGTCTACAACAAATGAAGAAATTCGGTCAATTTATTCGTTTCAGTTTCTCTAAAAATTAATCATAACACTGAATAGCATTTTCATTTAGAAAGCTATTAAGATAGTTATTTTTTCTCATTACATCTTCCGTTTATTCCCAGTGCGAACATAACATAATGTGCACTGCTCCGTACTGCACCGACTACGCTGCAGTTTCTACCGACTGCAATGAATTGAAATTGTATTTTGTTTATCGTTGTTCCCCAGGGAATATTAGTTTATTGTTTAAGAAAAAAATTGTAAGATGTTAAGTACTAAATATTTTTCTTTGAACATTACCTAATGATAAATTTTTAGGACTACTCGAAGTAGTGAGCTCGGACGGGACCTCATAGTCGTTAACATGTGATTCTTCTTTAATGTAATATTGGTGATTTCCTGCGTTTTTCCGGTTCAGCTTTTACAATAGCTTTTACAAAGATTAGTACCTGACCAATCGAGTATACATTTTTCTTCTACGTAAATACGTATTAACGACGGCGAAATAACGACTGGATATTTATCAACTGTACACCCGTTTTCAGCAAGAAGCGGCGTCTAGGTCAAAATAGGAGAGTCCACTTTTACAGAAAGCTTACTGAAAAAAACAATCAATATTTTTTTAAATCTATTTGGTATGTTACAAAAGTTAACGTAGGCAATTTTAATCATTTTACCGATTTACCGGTAGAAGACCAGTAACATCCATTATCGCATTCTCTATGACGCTAATCTTAATAGTCTGTACATTCACGTCGTTTTGACATTTTGATATTTTATCTGTGTTTCATAATTTGGTCTTTGGTATGGTTGACAGTTGACAGATGGCAAAATAATTATTATTTTGTTTTGTTGTATTTGTATTGCATATTAGTTTAATTTCTTGATTTAAGTATTAGAGAATTAGTTTTAAATACTCTAATATTCTTAAAATATAAGTTTTATTTTAATATTGATAGATAGAGTTATTAAATTTGTCAAAATGAGTACGAGACCAGACGACCACCGTCGAAAGTGGGATAAAGACGAATTTGAAAGAATCGCAACAGAAAGATTAAAAGCAGAACTAGAAGACGAGGAAGAACGAGCCAAAAAGAAACGTATGAACGATTTCATTAGTACTTTTAATGTAAGACAATCCCCATTTTATTAAAAAATATTAATTTATGTATCTAAAATCCTTTTCAGCACCGCCAGTAAAAAGAGAACTCTTGAAACAACGAGATTATAAAGTTGACTTGGATTCTAAACTAGGCAAAAGCGTTGTCATAACAAAGAACACTCCAACATCCCAGTCTGGTGGATACTACTGTAATGTTTGTGACTGTGTAGTCAAAGATTCAATTAACTTTTTGGACCACATCAATGGGAAAAAACATCAACGTAACCTTGGCATGTCCATGAAGATAGAGAGAAGCACATTAGACCAAGTAAGTGTAATTGTCAGTCTAAATAAAGTTAGTAGTAACAGCTACAGTTTCTGCAACTCCCAGATAGTGAACATTTTGCATGAGACTAAATTAATGTGTGTAATATTTATTTGTTCAGTATTTTTTTTATTATAATATACTTTTATTAAAGTCACAGGACATTAGGGATGTAAAAAATGATTTTATTTTCTACATAAATACTCTGTTACAGGTTAAAGCAAGATTCTCATTGAACAAACGTAAATTAGAAGAGAAAATACGCGATTACGAATTGGACACACGATTAAGGGAAGCTGCGGAAGAAGAGGCAAGGTTAAAGGAACTACGTCGTGAAAGACGCCGTGACAAGAAACGTAAAATACAAGACACAGAGGACACAGATGATTCCCCAGCTCAGTCAGAACTTGCTCAAATAATGGGTTTCTCAGGTTTTGGAGGTTCAAAGAAGTGAATGTATACAAGTTTTACTAACATCCATTTGTATCAATTAATATTAAAGTATGTTAATTAAATACAAAATAATTAGTAAATTATATTGTGTTATTACTTCACACTGTATTTAATGGCAAATTCAACATTATAAATATTTTTCTTTATGTCAGGCCTTTTATATTTTTAAAAGAAAAAATAAACATACATAAGTATGTGTATTGTTAGATGTTATCCAATTGAATGAAACTGGATTTAATCAAATGCTCCATTGATACAAATTGTATGCAATTTTTCAAGCGGAACAAAGGTCAGCCTATTTGAAACATGCTAACACATGTTTTATGTGTTCATCTGTTTCAATGTCCAACAAACAAATGTTTACCTCTTACAAAATTACCATCTCCTGATATACGAGAACTGACAATAAATATGTTGATATTAAAATAATTAATAAAGGTCTCATAAGAGAAGAGACTTCCAACCATCGGAATTAAACCTCTACATTGCAACCCACCACACCCACCCAAAGTAGTATCCAAAACATTTAGGAGACAGAAAGATTTTTACCCCATTTTACTAAATACATATGATTATGAATAAAAAAAAACATCAGTAATTTAAATTCTACCTGTACTGGGATTCAAACTTCAAAATTCTGTCGCAATTATAACTACATTCTGAAGCTTACCTAAACTCCAAAAATAATAATATTCATATCTAATAAAACAAAATTTCATGCATAATCTAACATAACACAGGTATGGGAACTGGGTGTGCGTCTTTATTTCCGACATTGGAACGGATGGATTACTTGCATTCAATGTACTTTTAGCAATACCATGAAGGATGACAATGAGGAAACCCATTGAATAGACATGATTATACGCCATAGTGTGCGCTATTCGCCAATCATGAATAAACCACGCCTTCCTATAAATACCAAGTTCTAAGTTACATAAGGTTTGTGTGGAGATACAAATAACAAGAATGACACGTTTACAGGCTGTATCATCTGTAGTTATTTTATTTCTTATTTTCTGTGTAGAATATCAGGTAAATTTTGTTTGAAATGAATTAGATAGTGTAAAAGTTTTATCTTCATTTTTTTTAGAAGTTGTAGGTACATTCATATTAAAGTTGTGTTTTTATTACAGGTAACAGCCGAAGCCAATAATTGGATGGGTAAGTATGAAGTAGACTAAACATAATTATTTTGCTACATTGTGTTTACACCCTTACTCAATTTTTCTATTAAATTTTATTAATAAGAAATTATCATTGCAAAAGGATTGTAAGATAGTAAGTAAGCACTTAAAATGTTACATATAATTTTAAAATTAGCAATCAATTTCTCTCAGTGTAAAACATTAATTGGTATAAACTAGATAATAAAACTACTATGAAATGTACATAATTATTTTTTAGGTATTCAATATTATCATATTCCATGCTTTTTGTACCACTGTTCTCGTCAGACAAGTAGATGGTGCTGAATATTAATTTTTTTTGTTTCAGATGATACATTACAAGTCCGGGTAAAACGCCAGCTGGAAGATTTTGATACTGATGATGTCCCACCCGATGTACAAGAACCCGGATTTTGGGATAGAGTTGTAAAAGTTGCTTTGAGATTGTTCAATAAATTTATAGAATGGCTCAATTCATCCTAATGTATTGATGATAGTTTAGTTTAGTTATTATGCAAAAATATTTTTTATAAACAAAGCTTAATTATTGTTTTATTGTCCTTAACTTATTTGTATTATCTTACCTCCAATGTGTTGTACATCATAAAAACATGGTTTTCAAATACATTAAATGATCAGGTTGTAATACTTTCAAATAAAAGCTGTACTAAAATACTTAAACATCATACATATGTTTATTACAAAAGCTCATTACAATATGTAAAAGATATATGTTCATGATGGTCTTAAAATATTCTCAGATAAGTTAAGCGGGTTATATGACCTTTGTGATGCAATATGTCTGATGTTAGTCAACTCTTGATTATCTGTATAATGAGGAAATGAATTTAATTGTTTATCAGACATATTAAGTGTCCTAATTATATTTTTAACATTAGACACTCTCATAAAAGGTTTACTTGTCAAAGCTGTATCAACTAGACACTTATCCACTATTGATATTATCATTTTGTCTTTAGGCAGTTCTTTGCCTTCTAATGCATTTGCCAGTGCATGATATATCTTACTAAAATTAACATTATTTGTGCAAGCAGGTGAAGGAAATTCTTCAAAATCTGCTATCAAACGAAGAACTGTTGCAGTATCTGTACGAAGATCCTTTAAGTTTAAAGATTCTGTGAGAAATTTACCCCAATCTGCCAGTGGTATAAGGTTGCCTCCAGTTTTTATACCTTTTTTTACTTTCTTACACAATACTGGATGTTCAGATATCAGGTTCTTGTAATGTAATATAGCTCCTCGAATTTCATCTACAGATTTAGTGGTAATGTATGTACTTAGTTTTTCATAATCCTGAAAGTCACATATCTTCAATGCGTGGTAAAGATCATATTTCTCTTCTTTCGTCCAATTTTCAATGCCATACGTATTACCATTACTTGACGGTTCTCCCATCCTACTTAAATTATTACACAGTTTCTAAAATTCTATGTTTTTACTTGCCTTCTGAATTAATAAAGCTTTAAGAGAATCAACACCTTGCTTGCAAACCATTCAAAACAAATCACCGCTTCCGAGCTCCAAGTGTTAAATTAAATACATGTGTAAATCGGAAAATCAAATAAAAGATCTTTGAAAAAAATCTTTAACAATCAATTCATCAATTCACATTCTGACAACAAAAGTCTGACTTTGACATAATATTTTGGAATTGTTTGACAGTTTCATTTTGACATCGACTTTTTTTAACGAAGATTTTAACGACTCTAGGTTCTTGCCCTTTTGAGGCGGTGTGGATTTCATTGTCATACTGAAAATTATTGATTTTGGGGCTTTAAAAAACAAAGGTGGCAATACTAAGACAAACATACTGGCCAGTGTTACCAATACTACGGCAATTGCCGTGTTCTACGGCTCTTGGGCTATCAAATTTAAAGTTCATGAATTGCAGCTGTTAAACACTAAATCCACTATACTATCTACGTCTCAGTAAATCGTTTATTTCACAGACATTTATGATCATTTAAAATGGAATGACCAGCTCATTCAGTTTACTAGAAATATTCACTTCAGGAGTCAGTTGTGAGTCTACAGGAAGTCACAACGCTTAATTTTTCATGCCATGCCCAGAACCTTTGAACAGAGTGGATACCTGGATAGATACTACAAAAACACTAGATAAATGTTACAATTTTGTTAGTAGGAGAATTAAATGAAATAAAGAATAGATAGTATAAAAATTATATATATTGATTATACTTTACATGTGATCAGATATTTCTAAACATTATTTTATATGCATACTTGATAATATTCATTACAATTTTAAGGAACAGGCTCAATGGCACTAATACTAATAGTATTTTAATGAAACATTTTATTTTTCTTTGAGGGGAATACATAAAAACAAATAACATTTTGCACTGCATTTCAAACAAATCTAATTACATAGTTATTTACAATTGTAATATGCCATGAAAAATATACGGAGCTTCGTATACTTTATAGACTAGCATTTACGACGGAACCAGTAACTTTATTATGAAGTAACACAAACTAAATATAAATTAATATTAAAAAAAAATATAAATGCAAACATCGAGAACTATCAGAATGTACTAAAATAAAACAAATAACATATATACATAACTTTTATAGGAATACTGTAAAACATCTTTGAAAACATTCACAATTAGATAGGCCTAAGATTACAAACAAATTTTTGACATTGCAAAAGAGGGTAACTAAGCTTATAAATATTGAAACTAACCATATAAGGGACAACTGGTTTAATTATAACTAATACTTATTTGTAATATCGTTAATATAAATTGTATTCGTTTTAATTTCAATGAGGACAAAGTTTTATAAGTATTAAATGCAAGATGCTATATGAATTGAACACAACGGCGTATTTATAAGTTACTATATTTATTATGGGAGACTTCTTTCATTGTAACCACAGGTGGGGGAATATCACTAGAAAGACTTTAATTATTGTTAATTCTATGTACAGTCAGGGCCATTAGCAGTGTTCCACAAATAGTCTTGTTCCTTGCAACAAGACAAACTCCACTGTTCTTCCAACTAGGTAAAAGTAAGTTGAAAAAACAACAAGATAATAATTAAAATCAATTATTCGTGTATCGCTGACGAACGTTTTTTCGTAGATACGTGGTTACAAAACGTTCAAATTATTATAGTTAAGGTAGAACAATGACATATTTCCCGATAGTACCTACTCTATTGTCATTAAATCAGATAAGCCATCACATACTATGCTGAACTATAGATAGACAAACTCACTTTAACACAAAGAGCTATTTATGTGCATGCATGCATACATACATTATACAAACACTCCTAGGGATATTTTACATTACAAGCTTTAAGAAGCACACTTCAAAGTATTATAGCGCTCATTACGTCAAACATTCCGCCAGATCTTGTCAAAGCAGGCTATCATATGGGACTGTCAGAATGTATACTACACATGGTCTTACAAGTGCATGACTCCAATTTACCTTTATGGGTGTATAGCTTAATATAATATTTATTTATTAGGAGGGATTCAAAATATATCAACTGAAATTTAAATTTCAGAAATATTATTTTAAACCGGAAAAACCTACACCTAAAAATCAATATTACAGCAAGTGATTACTTAGAATATAATATGTAGGTTAATAAATATATGAAATTGTAGATGCTTCTACTACATTTATGGGATTATCAAACAAAATCTAATAGGAAAATTCTTAATACAAAACTAAAGTTAAACATACATAGTTATGTTTGTTACATTGTATACATATATCACAAATGTAAGTTGTCTACTGGCATGACACATATGTATTTAAACAAATGTCACTGCAGTCTAAACCCATAGATAAAGAAACATGTTAGCAGCCTACAGATTACAATACATTGAGGTTGATTGAGGTTTATTCACTTTTATACTTGGCAAATGATTACAACAAGAATATAGAAACCTGGCCTGCGGCTTCAATCGGCTCCTTTTTTACACACTTTTTACACAATTATAGTTTACGTAATATGGTGAGGGTTTTTATATTTCTGGTCAGGTTATACAAAGTCATGTTTAGGAACAAATCTAGTAGTCATATTGGCAGTAACTGTTTTTAAATTATTCCATACATTTATTTCTTATGTTAATATTAAACAAAACATGCAGTGATTGCCACACAACTGTGTATAAACATAAGCATTTAACAAAATTGTTATTTTAAATGAAACACATTATCTGTGCCGTAATACACAAATTATAAACAATTTTAGTCCATTTAGTTTGCAATCTATACATATAATAAAATTGGAGTGTCTGTTTGTAATATCAAAAGAAAAAAATCCAGATTTCAGGAAGATGTTGTTTTTGCGTTAATGACGACTAAAATTACATTTTTTTTTTGTCTGTCTGTCTGTCCGTTAGCCGCGTTTGTTCTGGGTAATCTCCGAAACGGCTGGGCCGATTTCGACCGGACTTTCACTGAAGGGTAGCTGACAT
>JAOCNA010000029.1:5300135-5313261 GCA_026546675.1 Papilio helenus | reverse complement strand
TGTACTTCACGTAAGTACCACTTAAGTAAGAGCTATTGTGTGAATGAAGGATAAAAAAAGAGGAGTGCAGTATTGTCGTATTATGAAGGTTTTAAACTTTAATGTAATGAAACAAAAAGGAAAATCACCATACTTTTCAAGATAATTTCAACCATGGTCTTGGTACCCTGGATGTTACTATTAAGGAGTAAGTAGTACTGTGTTTTATTATAATAATAATATTGTTTTAATGATGCAACTCAGAATTTCCTACAGATCAGAACATGATAAATCAAATACATTAAACAGTATAAATATTTAAAAGGACTAGAGAGACATTGAATAATGATGTTGCGTCAGAATTCTATGGTTATGATCAATATTCAAGTAATTATAAGCAACGTGGTTATATCGGCACAAACCGGTGTAACAACGTAGAAGACATCAGTGTTATAATTGCAGTTATATCAATACTGTAATTACTATGAATAATATAGCGATGTAAAACTTAGTAACAGATGATACTCACATCATAAGTAAGAATCTTATTTCTCATAGAATATAATTTATTTACATGATAATGTGGCAGACGAGCGAGCGGCCATTTAAATTCACCAAAAAAGCTAAACGATCGCTGCCCATAGATCGTATTTGCAGATGCGTTGCCTCTCCTTAAGCGACGAAGAAGGAGACGCAAGATTATATTTCCCCTTCCGATGCGTTTCCTCCATCATAAACATTGTCCACTTCTCATTCCCATTCTTTCCTTATAAGAAGAGGTAGGAAAAAAGAGGGACTAAAATTAGGCCTGCACGCACACACTTCACACGGAATTGCTTAGATTTTACACCTATCTTCTGTGTGATGTAAGTGTTTTTTGTTAAGCAAGCCTCTTTAACACTGTCCAATAGGTCAAAGCTTCGCTCTTCATCTCCCTTTTCTTAACCCACTCACAAACCCACCCATCATCCTCCCATCCAACCATCTTCCTTCATCTTAGTCGTCACTTCCTTCTTGACCATGTCACCTTTTACGTAATCCATTCATCTATTCCTAGGTCCACCAATTCTAATGTACCCCTCTACACTCGTAAGCTTTGCTAACCGTAGTTTATAAATTGTGACAGAACCCGAAGAAAATGCTATTAAACTAGTATTGTTCTGGTCACAGATTATCTCACCCTGGACGATGACTCATAGAGTCAATGCGGCGTTCAGTACAGCCACCTAACAAAGATCTACACGAGACCTTTGCTATTGCTTATTTCGCCTACTGATCTATGTTGTGCGATTCACAACCTTGACATTCAAATCTCAACGTGGGTTTACACTCGTCAATATCGTCATCCCTCTCAGTCACCTTGTAGAAATTGAAATAGCAATGTATGTTTGTATATTAAAATGCTCAAATTTTAATGCTTTTATTATACTAATCATGGTTTGTTGTCTGTGACCATTCTTGATCTATGTAAGTCTACTCCTTAGGGTTACCAGGTTTTATGTAAATAATATCTAGATTCTAGTACTGGAATCAAATAAATCTCAGTGATTGCGCAATGTTTGACGGTCACTTCATACATCGTATAATTTTTGATCCAACAACATTGATACAAACTAAAACTTGTTTGTCTAATGAGTCATCCCGCATCCACAATGCAACTTTGTTTTCATTAAAATACGCATTCCCCTGTGACTTATCACTCTCTGGTCTCTGTCACGTATAATTGATATAAAACAGACGCATGAAAAAAAAGGACAAACTATTACGGCTAATGTTTTATTTTTAGCTGATTTTTTTTTACTGTGACATAGAAAGGACGTCATCGTTACGTAAATCGGATTTAATTGATACAATTATGGCGTTATAGTAAGCAAATATAACCTGCATGATAACCAATTTGTAGTTGTGTCTAATTAGACGTTCTTGGTTGTTGCTTTGTCATCACACGAGCAAGGTGTCTATGGATGACAGAATTACCTTAATAACATAATTATAAACTCAAAGTTTTTATATGTCTGCGTTTCTGATTTAAATTCAAAAATGGAATAAGGTTATGTTCTATTTCCTCTCCATTTAATTCAAATTCATGTTCTTTTTTCCTTCAAATAGGCTGCTAACTAACTCTTCTAATAGTTTTTACAGTATGGTGGTCATATAACAACTAGCACTATCCATATTATATGTAGAGTTGACAAAAAAAGAATATGTTTGTATATGTTTACGTTTTATAACTGTAGCTACAGTAGTAAGTTGTTCCAATTATAATGATTGCAGTCCAGCGAGTCGCTGACTGTGCACCCCGTCCCCTGCCCCGCACCCCTGCCCCACACCCCGCAGCACTTCAAATATGACGAGGTTATAAATTATTGAAGAGGTGTCGTAACAAATATTATATTACAAGCTAAATATCAATTTCAGTTGCTACTTGTGGAGAATTTTTTTTTCTTTTTTAATCATGATAAAAGATTATAAGACCACATGGAGTCTAAACGATTTGACTAAATTTGAAAAATGAGTCATTATATTAGTATTGTTCCCCAGTATCATTATCAGGCTTATTTCTTTTCTTTTCATAAATAAAATTTGTTCTATTTCTTCGTATGTTTTTATATAAAATCTCAGACATTGGTTAGTTATTCGAATATAGGAGTATACAACAGTTAACTAGACATGTGTAAGAAAATGCAGTTGACACACAATCGTAAAGTAAACATGGATGGGGACAAGTCACAACAGCACGAATGTTTATTGCGCAGGCACTTCACACCAATAGCTTTGTCTTCGCTTCCTTTTGTGCGACGTCCGGGAGGAATTGTTTCTATCCCATTGTTCGCCGGCCACTGATAAACTGACAGGATCAAGTGTCGCTATTAAATGTGTTTTGAAACTCGTTGCTGCTATCAGGGTCGTTTATGTTGTATTAACTGATAGCAACACGTCGAATTGCGCCAAAATGCGTTTATGCTGTTGTTAAAAACTATAAAATTTACAATAATTGTTTCATGAAAAATCATTCACCACTACATCTAGTAAACTCTTCCACTTTCCGCACGATTCTCTTCACAATTATACTAAACTTTTTACATAGCGAAAAAGGCAAAGGTCTTGTGGTCAGTATGCCACTTCTTTAGAAGAATATAAACTCGTATTTTTTAAAAATTCAACAGGTAACATTACACAACTCTGATTTCAGGCAGATAGGAAAATGCTTTTTCGTGAGTAGACAAAACTAATTGTAACCATGGGTTTTCACTGCAGAAGTACGTAACTAACCTCTATACGAATTTACTCCGGACGATAATTCCGTTCTCAGAAGTTCTATTTGAACCGTTAAATGACTTAAGATCATCCGGGAGAACTGAATGTTGAAGTAGTCGTTTTCAACTAATTTTATAGGTGAAATTAGTGCCAAAGGCGATTTCTGTATAAAATACTTTTAGAAAATGATTGTCTGTATAGTTTCTATTATAGCTGAGGACCAGACGGTGATTATTGAATTTTCGTCTGTCTTTATGTGCATTTGACACGCGAAGTCTACTCGGAGGTAACTATAACAGAGGTCTGTAGTTTGAGATATAAATATAGATACTTATTATGGTATCAATTTTAACCCTTTCATGCTAATATTGGTAACGTTATAGTTTTACCACATACAGGATAACAAGAGGTATCTACGCAACTATAACGTAGAGTAGTGTATGCCAGAAGTGACCGTTTGCATTCAATTGAGGCCGAGTTGCAGTGCATAGGGGGTCTGTGCGGATATTGATGGACTACTAACCCTTGACATTAGAGACGATATACAGTCACGGTACAGCGGAGTGAGCATATTTCCTTATCGATAGTGACGCAGCAAATAACGCCAAATGTACAGTTTCTCAGTTGTTTAATTAATTGAAGGGACCCATCAAAAGTATTCTACCAATTACGGGTAAAAGTTTCGCGTGCCCATTGAATTTTACACGCATCGTAGCAGAAAAACTATTCTGCCCTATAGAAACAAAGCGTGTTGATTCGTTATGGACGCCATAGACAATAAATACAAATCGTCATTAGATGAGTCGGTTCATTGTCAAGTGATGGTCAGCGCGAGCGATATGGTGCCGTCTAATTGCGGAGTCACGTTAACGAGACACTGTCCCCAATAACCGTGGTCGACGTCCTCGATGCGCACCACCCCTAAGGATGCTCATTTCCTTGTGGCTGATTACGGCTCGCGGAGTAAAAAAGTACAATCATAGTGCTCTCCGGCGCGGAACGCACTGTCCTCATTTGAATACAAACGCAATGCGCTTGCGCACACACCCTTAGCTCCGCACGGAGACGCTAATTAACGATCCAAACACGACCGTATGCGTGGACCGTTGAGTGCAAATCGGCGTGGAGGCGGCCCCTACGTGCCCTCTTTTCAAAGTCAAAAGAAGAGGGATTCTCGCGCGCTAGAACGGGAGGGCGCTATACCGGAGGAGGACGGAGGACGTTAAGGGCATTCACCCCGTACCCCGTGGGTTGCGACTAGCGGAGCTACAAATGATGTACAAGCACATAGATGCCTTTCTCTATTTAGGTGCGCACGAGTTTCGAAATAGTGGCCGTGGTACTTTTTGTTGGGAAGTGGATCCTGTTTGGGTTGCGTCAGAGCACGCCGATAAGTTTGGCTCTCGAGCTCACGCCGAGAATGTCCACTGCAGGTGTGTTACCGCAGCGCCGTACTCACAACCTTTACGAATTATCACCTTTTAGATTTTACCAGCATTGCTTTCCAATTGAAGTATTTAGATTTTCGCATTCAGATGCAGGGAAGACTTCTTGCTATACGTGCCAACAACAATTATATTCATGAGAATCATTTAGTCAATACACTGATTGTGTTGTAAGACAAGTGTGTTATAATTTCAATCCACAACTTGCGATTGGTCAAGTTTTGAAGATAACTTAATCATATTTGTTGTTTACACATGAACTTGACATATTTCTAAATTTAATAATAACGGGCTCAGTCAACATCTAACCAAAAAATTGCCAAATAATTTTCAATTGTATCGTTAAATTAGTTGGAACTCTTTGATTTGATAGCCTGAGACTTTTAGACGTAGTCCTAGACAATATGTTAATTTACTCCATATATTACTGCCTATAGGCAGTACTCGTAGAGAACTCGTAGAGTAGAACGTCACTAATTGATAGAAATAATAGAATTTCATCAGATATTAATAAACTTCTATAAATGATTTCGGAATAAGTAAATGTCGGTACGTACATCAAATAACACTAAGATTGGCATATTATTACTTATATATTAAAATGTTCATTAGAACCTAACCTAAAACGTATACTCATTCGAATGAGGTAATAACTGATCTTGTTTATAAAGTTGGTAAGCTGAAAGTTTTACATGTCTACTTAAAGTTATTAGTAAACGTAAATGGAATCGCAGTCAAAGGGTCGTATATAATATCTTTATAGTCAATGAACATGTACCTTATTACCTAGCTTCCCAGATTTTGTAATTACAGCACTGTAGTACATTTTAAAGTTGATTAAACGTCGAGTTATTGCATAGGAAAATAGCCTTTAGAAGCCAAAACTGTTTTTCATAATTTACGATAAGATCTCTAATATCACTTAATAACATTATGAATAATGTATTTTCTCCGTTATTGTGACTCTTCCCTTCCTTTTCCTTAGATAAACTTAATGAAAGAAGGATATTAACAACTGTTTTCTTTAGTAAATTTCTACTTTTTATTTTATCTTCGCTGCGTTTAATAATTTCTGTAGCAATTACACTCGTAATGAGTTTTTTTTATTACTCCTGTGTTATTACCAACATAGTATACTTACATATAACCTACATGTTAGATGACTTAATTGTAATACTTTGAACAAATTATTTCAGATGTTATTGTATAATAGTGTATTTGATGAAGTGTCGACTAGTTGGCTTTCCGTGGTAGTTTTCCATGAGTTATATCGATCGGCGCAGATAAGGTGGTGGGTTGGGGTGGGAGGCGGCCTGGGGGTGCCTGTCGATACGCCGATAGCGCCCGCATAGTGCAGCGATGGGGGGTAGTGACGCCATATTGCACCGAATTTGTATGCTTCATTTGAACGCGACTATTGTTTACATGTAAAAACCTGCGTCAGCACGAACGTATTGTACTATTGGCTACAATGAAGTTTATAAACGTATTGCTGAAGGCCTAATTTTAGTTCTCTTACCCTTTCCACCCCTTTCCTATATAGAAGGGATGGGAAGAGGTGGGGGTGGAAATGGATTTGACAGAGCAAGGGACGGCGGAACGAGGGACACACAGGAGGGAGACATTTCATCTTTCCACCCTCCCCTCTGTCGATGAGGTAGGCAACGCATTTTCGAAATTTAGAAGTCCATGGATAACAGTTACTTCGCTATTTTGACGAATTAATCCAATAACAATATATATACGGTATAAATATTTTGGGCATTCAGTTGTCATCTATTGTCATTTATTCAAAGTTATTGTTTCCAGAAAAAAAGAAATTTTCTTGCAGTCAATGTACAAAATCGTTTATACAAAAGAGTAATTTGGTCTTGCATATGAAAAAGCATTCTGGAATTCGAGATCATATTTGTGAAATTTGTGGTGCTGGCTTTTTTACACAGAAATCATTAATGAGGTAAATATTCTTTATCCATATTATCTTCCCTTGCTATTATTTTAATATCTGCATATTCTGTTTAAATAAAATCTTACGCTAAGCCTTATAAATGCACTTCAACAGTCAGAAAAATGGTTGTTTCCAATTTTAGAAATATTCGAGGATGTTCTTACCTACATATATATGTTATGGATACGTAAACTAAATATACTTGTTATATAGTAACTGATTAAAGAGATAAGGGACTTTGAAATTTTGACCAACTGGTGCAAGTGCATCAAGTCATAAAATTTTAGATTTAAATAATAAGATGACTGATTTTATTTCTTCTTTTAATAGGCTTTTAAGATAATAAAAATAGTTTTATTTTAACCACAGATATTTTGCTTTTTTTTTCTTAACATTGATTTTCACAAACTTTAGACTGTTTCGATTTTTAGTTACCAAAATATCTAATAGTTTTCCATATAGGAGGAATATACTCAAATATTTCTGAAATCGACATTTGTGACTGTTTGCTTGGCGTGGAATGCCTCTATGTCAGCATTTAAGCTTGTATCAATTACTTGTTTGCCTGCTTTATTTAAAAATGTGTACATACTGCATTTCTTATTTTGACATGACAAAAAGAAGGGAATTGGCTAGAGAAGTCACTATATTGTTAAAAAGATGTATGAAGGTTTAATCATCTTTTTTTACAGGCATAACCTTATCCATAAAGGCGAAAGACCATTCTCCTGTCATTTGTGCACAAAGAAGTTCATAGTGGTGAGTATATTTTTGTCACATTTTAGTCAATAGTTATATTTCATAACTCGGAAACCATTCGCCTTTAATACGAATCTTCTGCGATTTTAATAAATTATTTGAATACAACATCACAAATAACATAGATCTGTTCAGCATGGACTCTAAAGTCTTCAAGAGTTATGTCATAATTGGTTATGATGAGTTAATACTTAGAATGTTTTATTTTTATGAGGGGTAGGCCAAAGATCAAGGGGGAGCAGTGAAAAATCCTTTTTTATTCCAAACAGAATGCTTATGTGATACAATTTTTGCATTAAATTTATTGGAGTTTTTAAATTAATAATTTGATTTTCGTAGTATTGTATTTATTGCATTATAATGAGGAGTGTATAACAGCGCTGCGACCTGAACCGTCACTTGCGCATCCACGCGGGGTACAAGCCCTACAAGTGCAGCGAGTGCCCCATGTCCTTCAACGCCAAGCACCAGCTGCAGAACCACGAGCGCATGCACACGGGGGAGCGCCCATACGTCTGTGAGGTACTAATTCGTCTATTTTTTTACTTTACACACTTCATTTAAATAAATTGGAAAAAAAAGTTATCAAAAATAATACAACTGTTCATCAAACTCAGTTTGGAAATACATTTTGCCGGAGACTTCTTCCACACATTTGAAAGATCTAGTATAGTCTAGTTACTCAGTGATATTTTTTTCTAATCATGTAAAATCTATACTTAATATTGTAAAGAGGAAAGATTTGTATTTTTGGATTTATGTATGTATTCACGAAAAAACTGCTGGGCCGATTTCAAACATCCTTTCACTATTAGAAAGGTAATTTTATCTGTGAGTAACATAGGTTATATTTTTTACTAGTGTATTATAAAAAAAATTAAAACAATGACATATGACAATAAAAAGGTATGATAATTATGCAGGTGTGCAATGTGGCGTTCAGTTACAAAGTGAACTTGAACAATCACGTGCAGAAAGTGCACGGGCTGAACTTCAAGTTCAAATCGATACATCGCGTGACGGAGGAGGTACTGCGTCGCGAGATGGGCCTCGTGCAGGAGACGCGCGCCGCCATCGCGCACATCCTGCCGCACCTCGCCGACGTGCCCGCGCCCGCCGCGCACGAGACAGTGCGACATACTACGCACCACACGGACTACTAGTACGTGCTTACGTCACAACAGTGTTGCCAATGTAACGCGAACGTGAACAGTCGCGGAATCCCGCGGTGATGCACTCGTTTATTGCAACGAGACAAACTCAGCTTCTACAAATTAATTAGGTAGCAGTGAATGGTGCAAATATCACTAACGGACTTTTTTTCCTACAAACTCTTTTATAAGCTGCGTTGTATTGGTTTTTGTTCCGCGTCTTGTTTCAAAATGTTCAAATGATTGTAGTTTTTATGTTGGTACACCGCCAGTTTCCTCGACTGTACATTGTAATGTTAAGCCATAGTGCTAGTTAAAAAGTTTTTAATTTCACGTAAATGCTATTTTAATATTTTTGACGTGAATGAAATGTGTCAAATTGTAATTTTTGTTGTTTATAAGTTTCAAGATAATAAATAATTTAATTTTTCCGATATAAATCAGTGATCGATGATGATTGTTTTTTAACTCAAAAACTATATGAAAAATATTTTGTTAAAGGAAAATAATGATTTACTCTACATTATAGCTTAAGGTTGCGGCCGTATACTGTAGATAATGTAATTTGTTGGACCGAAAGCCGTAGAAGTAGAACACGGCAATTGCCTAGCATTGGCAACACTGACCGACATTATCACATAAACGTCGCCAACCCAACATAATTCGACCTTATTCGGACTCTTATAGAATTTCGATCCTCTATGGTGGGGTACCATCTAGCAACGCCCATGTTTACCAAGTCACATGAATGTATATTACCTATACAAACATTTTTTCAGTAGTAGACAATTATTATATACGTGTTGAAAAAAAAATGTTTTGTAAATATATATTTAACACGTATTATAGGTTGACGCATCCCTATATCTATTACATCAAAATCCTAAGAACTATTGTCCTTTAAAGTTTTTAAACGAATATGAGTTTTGAAACTAATTCTTGTACTTATCTGAAATTTTGTTGCTTAAGCATACTTCAATGGATAGCTTTTGCAAAACTATAGAAAAAATGGCAGTAATTTACAATCGTTTAAAAATGTGCAAAAACAATTTTTTACATCTGTCAATGTCCCATTTCTACAAATTGATTGGAAAAAGTGTACATCATGTATAATACAAAGAATTTTTTTAACAATGATAAGATGATTTTAATATGTGGTACTTTTTACAATATACAAATAAGCTGTGACGTCATTGAGATAGTATGTTATGCACTGGAAGTACCTATTTGTTGGTATAATTATGAAGGAACACTTTAATGTTGTAATATGTGTATAAAACGTTATTGTTGTTTGATTTTTTTTTTCAAAAATAGTAAAATTATACATGATAAGAGATTATTGGAGATGGAGATGGATGGACATTTGTTACAAAACACTATAGAAGCTAGTTAAGTCACGAGTGCAAATTTCATTCTCGGTCGATGAAATTGTTTTGTTTAAAAGATGTTTTATTATGACTGCGTTACTACCTCTTAAATGTGGGACTTAAGGAGCAAAACTTAAGGTCGAAAACAAACGAAAACGGGACAGACAATTTTTGTAATGAGATTTATATGTTGTAATATAGATATGAAGATATTATTTTGGTTTTTATTTTTGTATAAATCTCCACAATTCATTATTTTCAAAATTTGGTATTAATTAGATAAATAAATAATTAAGTTTTTACAATTATTTTTTATTACAATACGACATAGTATTTATTTATAGTAAGAGTAATACATATTTTAAGTATGACTTATTTATTACATCATCAGTTCCGAGCAATTCTGTTGAAATTTCCTTGAATAATTCAGTGGTACTCAATAAAGTCTCTAGTACAGACACATCCAGTGGTGATAGGCTTTCTTATAGCTACGTAATGATTCTTGAGATCTCGCGGCATATCTAAATGAAGCAGCACTTCGTCTTCCCTATCTGGAGATCCTTTCTTCTTTAAAATCGTTAGCTGAAATAATAAAAAAAGTATTTATGAGAAGGATGGCCTAACCTAATGGAGTTATTTAACTAGAAACCATAGATACATACGTTGTATAAGCTCTCTTGACATCTATATGAAGGTGGGCAGAGACTGGCGCAATACTTCTTTTCAATGTATCTCGGGAAATATTCCGCACCTAAGTCAATTAATGTTGTCTCCTTTTCGTTCTGTAAAGTTTAAATATAACCTTTATGATACAGTACTTAAGTATAATAGAACTGCACATGAATAGTCGTACTTACATCGTCCGGTTTGCGCTCGCAACTGCAGGGTACTTGCTAAAAAGAGAAAGAACATTTTTAGATATTGCCAACATTATGAACATTTATGACGTTGCATCGCCGCTGTTCAAACTAAACAAAATTTGAGTTAAGCTCCAAAACATTGGCAGTTGCATCGAAAATAGATATATTGAAGAGGAAGGTGATTGTACTTACATCGTCCCTTTTAAACACTGAGTTGCCGCGCTTTCGAGACCTTGTTTCAACATTGTCCAATAAAATAATATCGTTTCTGATCATGTTCGCATAGTCAACTATTAGAGACGGTAGTTCTTCTAAATTCGTTTCAGTATCGATATAATCAACAGAATATGCCTCAGATTCATCAATACTGGTCGGCATTCCATCCTCCATCGCTCTCTTTCTAACATAATTCTGTCGTCTATGTGTTCTTTGATTTTCCAAAGTGAATTCGTTCTTGTCGGGAGTTTTCTGCATTGCAGATATGGTCATACACAATTGAGTGATTAGTAGAAAAATTCCGCAAATTCGGGTAGCGCTTAAACATCTTATTTCCTGGAACAATAAAATATGTATATGACTAAAGTATTTATGATTTATATAAATGATGTAATAATAAAGATACATCTGGAGAATTAAGAAGAAGTTGCACATTTTACAGTAAGGTTCTATTGATTAAACACCCTTACAATTACGTAACTCAGTTTTTTCTTAGAAATATAATCAAAATAGGAAAAACTATGAAACTTACCATGTTGTCTACTGAAGATCTGTTTTTAGTACTGTTCTCTACTATCTTCAAACTTACACTATGTCGTGAAGATAGTTTTCCTCGACTTATATATGATAAATTGATTGACATATCTGAGAATAGATCCATTAGCTGAAAGAAAATCTTATATCTAAGGTGTAATTAAAGATGTTTAGTAATCAGGTGAAAGGATTATAACAATAGAGGTGACAGGCTTTGTGAAACCACCCCCGTATATATAAGGGTACAAAAGAAACATGATATCAAGTCAGTAGACAATACTTTTGAGGAGCGAGGAATGAGCGTCGGTGGCTCAGTGGTTTAAGCACTTTACTTGTAATCTACAGGTCTTGGGTTCGAATACCGCCATGTGATTTTCGATTTTTCGAATTATTCATATGTACTTGTTACATACGGTGAAGGAAAATATCGTGATGCAATCTGCACATATCAGCGAAGAAATTCAAAAATATGCCTGAAGTCAACCAACCCGCACTTGGCCAGCGTAGTTGACTATGTTCTAGTCACCCTAACGTTAAGGTAGGCTTCGAGCCCCTCGGTGGGGATGTATAGTGAGCTGGTGATGATGAGACAATACTTTTATTCAAATAATCTCTTAGGTTTATTACCTTCCATTTTATTATTGAGTAATGGTTTTCTTTGCCTCAAACAGCAATGGAATGGTATTTATATTGTAAAAGCACCTAAAGCATTGAAATGTGGACACTAACCGGTAAGTTTAAAACATATTAGTCTAGTTGCAGTTCATGTAAGCATTTTCCATTGGTTACACTATTTTTCATTTACTAAAATTTAATACTCGTTAATAATTTACCTACGTCATATGTGCAATTATTTTAGCTTCATCAGTGGTTGCATTTATCTCCAAGGCAAACTAAAATTAAGCGTAGCTGGCGTGGCCATTGAAACCCACGTAGCTATAAGTATCTTTTCTTTAGTGTTCCGTCAAAATATTTAGTCTTTACAAAACAAATTGGCCGACTGTATCAACTCTGCGGTGTATAAATAAATCTGTTGTAAACTAACTACTCTATTTAATTTAGTCAGCACTTTTTCAGAAAAAGGCAAGACCATCATTTGTTAATGCTACCACAAATTAAATGGTCACTTTTGTTTGAATATTTACCTAGCATTTGGCCTTTATAAGAACGATGAAATCATGATTTTAGTACTAAAAACCACCAAGGTTAATAGGTAGCTGAAAATGTCATTCATGTCCAAAGTCATCTTATTAATACTTTTTATAAGCTATTTCCACATAAATAATTTTATGTAATTGATTTGCAATAACCCATCTAATTTGTGACCTAGTAAATATTATTTTCACATGTTTACAGCTTATGAAAGATATAAAAATAGTTAAATAATCAAACAAACTTTAACAAAGTTGGCGGAATAAAGCTGTGAACATTGTAGCATTCCAAATGTTGGGCGGGCGGCGCTTTCCCGAGCGGTAGGGCGCTAGGGCGCGAGGGTGTGAGGCGGCTGAGGGCGGCGCGAGCGGGCGGGGCATGCTGTCCTTGAAAACTTTGGTAATGTATTCAAACATGTATAGATACAGTAATAAAAAGAGTAAAAGTCTAGAGAGAA
>JAOCNA010000029.1:5182767-5195887 GCA_026546675.1 Papilio helenus | reverse complement strand
GTATGATAATCTCTTGTAGTATAACAATCATTCAAATCATTCGAATCTATGTATATGGCCAGAAATATAAAAGCCATCGACACAACAAAATAAAATCTAGTTATAACACATCTATATATATAAAAGAAAGTTGTGTCAGTTACACTATTTATAACTCAAGAACGGCTTTACCGATTTGGCTGAAAATTAGTGAGGAGGTAGCTTAGAGCCAGGAGAAGGACATAGGATACTATTTATTCCGTTCAAAAGAAAAAAAATTACAAAAAAACAAAGTCCATAAAATATATCAAATACTAACGACGAAATTTCACGATATTTTGTTCATTACGCGCGGACGGAGTCGCGGGCGAAAGCTAGTTTTTAATAATCCCACTGACATAAATAGTTGTGTACAAAAAAAAATTCAAATAAAAAACAACTGGAACGTAGAGTAATTCAATTTGCGTAAAGTCCTGCCCATCACGTAATTGGTTAAGCCTATCAGAATCAAAAGGCGACGCATGAATGAATTAGAAGGGTACTGCGAACTGCGTACACCTAAATCAATAGAAGAGATGGAAACAGTATACATTGATGAATATTTTAATGTATACTAAAGCTGCTTTGTTACTTCTAGTTCCTTCTTCTAGGAGTTTCTAGAAAAAATACTGTTTTAATTTATTTTGTTCAATAATTTGACAACAAGTAGCCGTGGTAGAGATTGCTTTTTCAAAAATCTCTGCATAGTTTAGTCTACGTACTTTTACGTAAACATTCTCCATAATCATTCTTCATACTACAAAATATAAAGATGCCAAAGTTAGAATGGATGGAGTTTAAATTACGTATGTCCAAAATGTCATACAGATCACATAGGCTAAGACAGCTGGCTACTTCGTAAGTATATTTTGTAATCGGCGCGGAAATTGCGGACAAAAGCTAATGACAGTAATAAAATTAAAAATGAAATCCTTTATCTAGTAATATTAATTTCACCTTAATTACGTTGTAATAAAAGTCTATAAAATGTTCCCTCAATTAGTTTGTGTCAAAGAACAAAAAGAACCATTAATTAATCCGGTAGAGTCCATTAATTTTCTATTACAAGTCGGCGACAAAGAATGAAATTGAGAAAGCTAACAATTGGCTGTCTTATTGAAATTGAATTATAGAAATGCTTCGACAGCTTCTGTACGTGTCCTTTCCGTACTGTAGATATCGTCATATTTTTTGGTGTACAAAATAAAACACTGACGTATGGTTTTAGATGTATAATCCGACTAACTTAAATATGTACAATAATTGGTATAACCCGACAGCTAAAATACAGGTATCTACAACACAATTTTACGTCATTTCTATGCACTTGTAGATTTTATATGTTTTCTGAACTAACAGAGGCGCCTCAATCGCTGTTTAACTACATTACATGGAGAATGCGATGACAATAATTCTTCGCTTAACCAAGAATTTAAATAGTGGCGTGAGGGCTGCTTTCTTTATTACATAACTTTATCATGTGCGTAAAGGAATTAGTTCCATATTTTTCGCAATATGGCAAAGGTATACAAGTTAGTTTTTTACTATAATCAGGGCTGTCAACTGCAGCAACTGCCAACTGAAAAAGCTTACCCTTGTCTATTACTTTGTGAAAAAATGTTAAATTACACACAACTTTTCAATACAAAAGACTAGGATTCCGTTTAAAGAACATCAAGGCATTCGGTCGAGTCGAATTATTTTTTTCTACCTTTCTGTTCTTGAAAGATATACGAGGGGACATGCACAACAAAGCAATTCGTTATAAACAAGAAAAGTTTGCCTTTCAAGTTTCTGCAGGGGTCGACCACCCTCAGTTTGTCGAATATATAAGTATAGAAGTATTCACATATGTCTGTATTAAGGCCTTGTGTAGACAACATTTATAAGGTAATTACAAATAAGAAGAGAATTGTAATTTTACTTCTGAAGTGTAAAAATGGGCGCACACCATTTACTATATCGGAAAATTGTTGTGCGATTGTCGATTGTTTCGCAGCTAATTCAGACTGTTTAGTCGCACAATTAAAAATCGAGTAGTTTCGCACGTCCATGATACATTTGCAACTGTAGCTCCATTTAGTGGCCAAGGAGTGTTACTTCACGCAATACTAAATTACCAATATTTTTTTATGGCCAATAATGTTAGTAATTCTATATTCCAATACCAATCCGTACGTAAAACTTATCTTACTGGAAATATAATTCTTAACCTAAAAGTGTAAAAAGTTCGACAGATATAAAGGCGAAAATAAGGTATCATCTCGCTTTAGGTTTCCTTCGAAACTTCAAAAGCGAAATGACATTTAGTTTATGTAAAAGGCACTTAGTTGCTTTGTGTATATCACTGACAACTGAAATTACTCAATAATTCCAGGGCACCTTTATAGTTGAGAACTCGATTAAAATTGACAGCACCAGACTGTTTTTATAATATTATGTATCAATACTTTTTTTATCCTACACCCTTAAGTACAAAATATGTATTAAAATATACTTGAATGTATCTTTTCTACAATTGTGTTGTAATGACCGATTTACGATGAATGATTGTTATTTCTTTCTCTCCGATACCCGATGGGGAACTCGGTTCGGAAGTCACAAGCCAAGGAGACAATGACGATATCGGTTGGGGTTTGGGTACATCTTTTCTTTCCACTGGTTTAGGCGAAGCTATCTTAGTTTGAGCTCGCGGAGGTTCGACCACCACAATAGAGACATACTGCGAATTATTAGCTAGCGGCGAACTCGGCTCGTTCAGAATTTTCGGTGATGGTGTAGACGGAATGGACAGATTTATGTTCGGAGACTCATTAATTATTTTAATTTCATTCTCTCTCGCTTTAAGAATGTTGTTACATTTCAATTGACCCGGAGGCAGATTTTTAGTTGACGATAAATAACATTTTGCTTGATTGTTCGGTATCTCTTTGTCCGACAGTGAATCTAGTTGATCTTTCTTAGCTTCGTTTTTGGAGTCATCGTTATTCAATTTCTCTTTCACCAGGCTCATAAGAAGATCGTTAAGTGGATTAAATTCAGCCGCGGGGGAACAACTACAAGGCGGTTTGTTGATAACTAGCTGCGTAAGATTATTTTTCTTCTCGTCTGCATTACCTTTATCTATTTTGAATAATACTTTATTACTGATAGCGTCCTCCTTAGATATTTTCACCTCTTCCACTGGTTCGTCATTCATAAGATTCTTTGTTGAAGGCTCTCCTACTTCAGTTGGCTTCGAATCAATCTCAATAAGAGAAGATTTTTGTGACTTGGCACTACTCTTTCTCGACAGAGTATCAAGTGCCGAGTCCGGCACGAGCGGCGTAGTATCTGTAGAAGTACTTGGCATCTCGGTGTTGACTTCAGACTGGGATGGAGTTTCAGGTTTTGTTGTTACGTTCTGTTTTTCGCGTTCCCTCAAAACATGACTCTGACGTCGAGCGAATCTCTGGCTAGGGCGTCTCTCGAATTGAACGGTGCGACGCGCTCTATTCTGTTGAGTGGTTTGATATTCTGTTTTTCCCGAATATTGGAATCTCGATCCCATCCTGAAGAAGTTTTGCCTGGCAGAAGGTCCTTTAACTGGGGCTCGTAAGCGGAAGAACGTGTGGTGTTCTACAGCACATTTCCAGAGATGTTTACATGCTTTTTCATTGTGCAGGCGGAAAACAAATGTATGCTCTTGTTCACGACCTTGGTCATCATCTTCAACGACTACCAGCGTCAATTTCTTTTTCTTGAAATCTAACTTGCTTATCTTGGGCCAAAAGAATAACCCAATTTTTTGAGGTCCTTCAAATACGAGTATACCGGTAGGTGTGAGGCCCAAATGGTACTCACATCCATCTTTCCCCAAAACAATGTGCATGTCAACACCATACATTTCAAGCCACTTTGCCTTATTTAAGTAATTTACTTCAGCTTGAGCTGGAGTAAGACCCTTGTATTTTTTATACTCTTCTAATATTTCTATTTCCATCTCCTCTGTTTGATTTGGCACAAATCTAAACTCTGAAACTGTAGCAGGTGTGTGCATTGATTCATCAAAATCTCCTAATTCTGACTGAAGGGCCAAAGCAGCCAGCTCCACTGCAGTGGAATGAGGACATTCTAATTTACTCTCCAAAATATCTCTTTTCAGTTGTAGGAAAAATTGATATCTGGTCAATTCTTCTCTCAAATTATTGGGTTCAGATGAATAAAATTTAACTTTTAAACGCAAAGTATATGGGGGTCCTATTTTGACTTGTTTCTTTATTGTTTTAGTTGGATCCAACCAGTGTTTAACATTATTTGTGTCAGTAAATTGCAGTCCAAAGTAATCTTTTTCAATTAAATCTAAAGAATAAAATACTTGTTCATAGAGATCTGCAGCACTCGCTTTTTTAGATAGATTGATAGATAAGTCGGTTTCATCAAGTAACATTACCTTGCATTGTATCAAGTTTTTGTTGCTCGAATTTTTCTGGGCCTGTTTGTTTCGATTCTGGCTGGATGAGCGCCCTCTTCGGCTGAGGAAGCGCAGCATTTTCACAAGGCACAATAAATCTATAAACAAAAAAATTACATTAACAACCAGACAGCAGTTTATTTAAGGAACCAATAAAGGAAACAGATTGTACTGATTATGATATACTGGTAACAGTACTTGAATGACACCTAACTCTACAAAATGTAAACTCTATTAGTCTACCATATATAATATTTCATCATTATGATGCAAAAAAGAATATAATGAAGTATGTTCTCTTTTCAGAAGCCTTTTATGTAAATGCATTACAACATTGTTCAACATAACGGATTAAGGGTAATATAATTGGATTGCTACTGAGCATAATTAATATTTATATTGAAATTAGCCATAATTTTTTGTTAAGCAATTATTTTACATATTAGTTATTATTTATACATAACTGAATTACAATGAAATTTTATGTGAAGGAAGTAAAAATAAAAGAAGTATGTGTGGTCAATAACCATTTCCACATTAGTACCACATAATGTATAACAAAAAGTAATAATGTGTGTGCATTATGTTACCATCTGGTGTATTAGTGCACTCAGGTCAATGTATATTATTATGTTTATGTAAAACTAAGACATTATTGTGGGCGTATATCTTAGTCCTAAGCGAACGTGGATAAAGTGAAAGAACTGGTTTTCAAGAGATTGCATTTTGTATAGACATTCATGTGATAACTTATTTCTAAGTATATTACATGAACATAAACAACTTACCAAATCGTCAATGATGTACAAATCCACCAGAATCATCAAAGTAAATTGATAAATTCTCAATCCATTGAAAATAAACCTTGACAACACAACACAGAAAAAATATAAAAGTAGACTGACTACAGATTAAAATAAAAATGTATGTTTTTGATCCATTAACCAATAGATAACTTAACGTGTAAAATAAAACATTTGATCTTATCTTAATAACAATAATTAATAATGAAGAATAATATCATTAATGAATGAGTAGTTAAAGTGATGACGCCCTTTTTTAATCTGTTCTCTAGATTTGACACTTCTTTGACATACTGTGAATCCTCCTCTCCTCTCTCTGGATTTTTGTAAAGAATCTGACTTTTCATATGAGGTGACTGTGCGTGGCTATTATATATAAAAGCAAAACGTTCTTTTTAAACAATAAAGGTAATTTTATTATATACCATAAACTTTATAGTAACACTGTATCATTATCTTTAGTTTCTAACTATTAGAGAACATTAGAAACTGTTAAAATTGAGGTTATAAGCTAAGAGGGATTTGCCTGATTAATTCTGGATTGTAGTAACATGTTTTTATATTCACTACTGCATATTAATGTTATCCAAATTTCTAGAACATGCCTGAATTAACATAGAGTATATTTTAAAACGATAGTTAAAAACTGATATAAGTGCTAATCTTGTTTATACGGTATTTTCTATTGACAACAAAAGGTATTTGCCAAGGAGACAAATTGAAAACGATTTAAGAATGATGTGTAATTTTACATTTTAATTTTAGCCGTTTCTTACAAACTATTAAAGTTAAAATTTTAATGATTTTGCAAATATACCTGTTGTAAGGTAAAACGAAATAAAGCAGTACCTATATGTAGTGTTTTCGAAATATTTTATTTATATAAATAAATTTGTGTTAATTTTTGTACGTAATAAAAAACCTTAAAATTGTACATTTGGTAAAGACATCTATTTTGTAACCAAAATATTTGTAATGTGAATCAAAACCGTGTTTTTTACAGATGCCTGTAGCCGATGATATACAATCTTCTTGGGCAGATGAGGTTGAAATTGACCAGGGAGCTCTTCCACCACCATCAGAAGTGGTTGAAAATGGCTTAAAGATTGTCACTGAATATAAATATGACAATGACAATAAAAAGGTGAAAATTGTAAGGACATATAAAATTGAAAAGCGTGTTGTATCGAAGGTAAAAATATTACTGATTTATATAATTACTGGCTGTTCTTCAACATCCATTTCATCACAATGGTTGTAAATGAACAAAGTTACCTTTCTGTTTTAGAGTATTGCAAAACGTAAAACATGGAGTAAATTTGGTGATTCAGCAAGTGACAAGCCCGGTCCTAATCCTGCAACCACTAATGTCTCTGAAGATGTGTTTATGCAGTTCATCACCAGTAAAGAAGAAAGTCAAAGAACTGATGATGGTGATCTTGATGGACTTAAGGTATTTATTTGATACAAATTTATGTAATACATTATTTGATATGTAAAAATACTTTTAGCCTGCTTTACACAAATTGCAGTTTGACTGTTCAGTCAAGACTGTGTGTTAAATATGTTATCATGGAAATATATAATCTATTCCTACAATGCCAAGACTGATGAAATACATGTTCATTAATTATTATTAAAAATATTTTACAATTTGATTTCAGCCTCAAACAAGTAGCGTCATCTACAAGTGCCGAACATGCCAGGGTGAACATTGGACTTTGAGTTGTCCATTCAAAAATAGTGATGTGGTTATGGCCAAGGCCAGTGAAGTTGCTAAAGCTGCTGGTGAGTAGGAATTACTTTTAACATTTAGTTATTTATGAAACAATTCACTTTTTCATTGAAAATTCAATTTAAAACTGCTTTCTGTACCAATTTCTTTTTCTTAATGTTTCCTATTAAATTGTCATGATCAGAAGCGAAGGTTCCTGCGACAACCAACAAGTACATTGCACCGAATATGCGCGAGGGCGCCAAGCCTCGCAGCTGCGAGCCCCCGGGCCCGAGACGCGACGACATTGCAGCCATTCGTATCTCCAACCTCAGCAACTTTGCTGTTGAGGCTGATCTTGATGACCTGGTCCGTGGCTTTGGACCCGTACAAAAGCTGTACCTTGCAAAGGAAAAGGTTTGGTCATTTTTATCACTTCTTTTTGTTAATTTGCAACTATTTTTAACTACCTACTTTGGTTGGGTAGACACAAATAAAGGTAAAAAACCACCTAGGTCTTTGATAGAAAAGCTCAAGTACTAATTAAAGATTAACACTGCATCTCTGGAAATTACATATTAAAGGACTGCTTATATTGCTTACTTTTCGTATCATGGTTACTTTAAGTCCTCAAGTGAAGAAAATACCACTAAATTCTGTCTGCCTCATTGCATCTGCATCCTTATTCTTATCTAACATTCTGTCCTTGAGTATAAGGTATTAAAATACTTGATAATTGTAATTTTAGTTGATAAATTGTAAACATTTTGTTTCAGAGCACTGGACAATGCAAAGGATTTGCATATGTCCACTTCAAGTTTAAAGCCGATGCTGCAAAAGCTATCCAGATACTTAACGGTTATGGGTATGATCACTTGATTCTGAATGTTGAATGGTCGAAGCCACCACAAAATAATTAGTTGTCACTGATAAAAAACTTATATACAATATTTTGGAATAAATGATTTAAAAAGTATGATTTTTGTTTTAATTTTAATACAGTTTGGGGCATGCATTGTCGATGAAATTTAATTGATTAACATTGGTTTGTATTATATACAAAGTCAAGCCTTCAATATGTTATATCACCTATAACTGTGGGAGTCATTTAAAAATGAATGCCACCATATTTGCTAATTTATAAGTCAAGCATGCATGTTTAATAATCCAAATAGAACAAGTACATAACAGTACCTAAATGTTTCCATCCAGTATATGTACAATGCTAGGGAGATAAGGTTGTTGAGAAAAAAATGTTTTTGAAAGTTTAATATAAATAAATGAGTTATATTAACATTAACACACTAAATATATTTTAAATCCAATTGTTTATTCGAAGCATTTCTTATGACTAGACAATTATTAAAGGATTTTAACACCAACACAATAAAGTGAATAAATAGTTAAGAATTAACATGTGCACTTAGTTTTGGAAAATGCTTAAGTCCCATTTAAGTAACTAACAACAAACAAGCATGCTAAAGATATTTTATATGTCAATATCATATTTTTCATCATCACTGTTAGGGCTATATGTTTCTTCAGGGAGTCGTACTTCACCACAGAACATAAGTTCTACATAATTAAAATAATCTAATGCTATATTAGTTAATGTTGCTCCTGTTGCAATACCAAGTACTGTGCCAATAACTGGTCTTTGGCCAACAGAGCTTCTTAAAATTGCCCATAAGAATATAGAACCTAAAGGCCATAGACAACCACCAAGGAATGCCCAAGAAAAACGTCTTGCGGGAGCAGCTGTGGCAATGTGTGGTCTTCCCCAAAGCCAGAGTCCAGCTCCACTGCCTGCCGCTAGGAATAAAACATCTGTCACATCACGCCGAGGGAATAACCTGAAATTATACAAATAAGTTACCTAATTGAATTTAGTGTTTTGCTAATACATGTGTTGATTAGTGGCAGTATGGCCCAAGGAATCACAATAATTAATAATTATAATTGTTGGTCAATGGAACAGTGCCTTCAAGGTGAAGGTACACTATATTTTCCAAACAGAATGGAAGGATGGCGGAAGTTGAAAAATTCTAGTTGCTAATTAAAGAAATACATACCTGACCATCAAGTGTGGATTCATCACACTGACTGACAATGTTGTGTAACTGACGAGGCCTTGTAAAGGCAAATAATAAAATAAAACATTGTCCTTAGTGAAAGGTGGTATTCTTATTCTATTAACAGATTTATTAATATATTCTACAGTTTTGGGAACTGTAACCGGTAGACTGAAAACTTGTGTTTTAATGTTAGCATAAATCTTCTCAAAAAATTCCATTGTAATGAGATAATTAAAACACTATTCTTGATCTACATTAACAGAGTTACGTAGGTACAGATAATTTGGCAAGGGCTCTAAGGTTATTTATAATTATTAATTGTAATTAACATTAAAGTTGGTAGATCGGACACTGAATAAATTTTAATACAATCAAAAACACAGATAAACATAGACAAGGGAAACTGACAAGCAAGCAGATCCAGATCACACAATGTCACCAAAGACTTGGATTGGATTTACTCATGAAGCCAAGTAATGTTGCAATTCACGTTAAAATGTTCAAAATCCAATTTAGGCAGCAAAAGCAATCGTGTTGTTATAACAAACCAGTGGAGAAAATGAAAAGATTTTCCTTAAATTGCCTTTGTCTTTGAGATGGATAGTCATAAAATATGGTCAGTTAGCATGGTATGGGCATGTTATGAGGAGGGATGAATCGCATGTAACAAGGAGAACATTAGTAATGAGTGTGGAAGGGTACACCGGTAGAGGTAGTGATTGGACTCGAGTGATTTTTTTGCGCCTGTTGCTGCCTGTTGCGCCGTCCTTACGTACGGGAGTAAGATGAGGAAGATTCTGATGGTAGTGATAAAAATAAATATGTCAATGTCAAATGTTTATGTTTCGACATTCTGTCAATGTCATGTATGTTTTTATAGGTTATTTTTAAAATAATATGCTTATTAAACCGCGTTTAATCAATCTTTTAAAGAACTTTAATTTAAATAGAAATGTGTTTTCTGTCAGGAATGTATTGGCTGTATCGAAAAGAAAATATACTAATAGCCTTATACTCGGCTTAGAAACATCTTGCGACGATACTGGTTGTGCAATTATTAATAAAAAGGGCGAATTATTAGCAGAATCTCTACATTCACAAAATTTAATGCACTTACGATATGGAGGAATAATTCCAGATATTGCTCGGGATTTGCATAGCAGCTCTGTAGAACCAGTCGTATCTGAAACATTAAAGCGAGCTCGAGTATCAATGAATGATATTGCAGTGATAGCAGTGACCTTAAAACCAGGTCTTCCCCTGAGCCTTGCAGTTGGAATGAAGTATGCAAAACACCTATCACGTAAATACAATAAACCAATAATTCCAATACATCATATGGAAGCTCATGCATTAGTTGCAAGAATGCAACATAACATTGAATTTCCATACTTAACTTTGTTAATATCTGGAGGCCATTGTTTATTAGCAGTTGTTGAAGATGTAGTGAACTTTAAATTACTTGGAGAAAGTATTGACATGGCACCTGGTGAAATGTATGATAAGGTTGCTAGAAGAATGAAACTTAGAAATATCCCTGAATTTGCTCAGATGTGCGGAGGACAAGCAGTCGAACTAGCTGGATCAAGAGCTACCAATCCACATTTGTTTAAACTGCCTTTACCATTAGCTGATTATAAAGATTGCAATTTTAGTTTCAATGGTTTAAAAACATCAGTATTATTACATTTAAGTAGAAAGGAAAAAGAACATCAGGTAACAGCTGATAAGTTAATACCAGAAGTTAATGATTTATGTGCAGCTATGTTGATGGCCACATCTAGACATCTAGTTCATAGAACGCAGAGAGCTATGGAGTTTTGTCAACAAAACAATTTAATACCTGATTGTAAAAAACAATTAATTGTCTCTGGTGGAGTAGCTTGTAATAATTACATTTTTAATGCTCTTTCATTGTTGTGCCATGAATTCAATTATCAAATATACAGGCCTATACCAAAATTATGTACAGACAATGGAGTTATGATAGCTTGGAATGGTTTAGAGAAGTGGCAAAGAGGCTTAGATATTGTTACAGATTTAAATAGCTTAGATATTGAAGGTACTAGTCAATTAGGTGAAAATTTTATATCAAAAGTTGCAGAAGCAAGAATTCCTATAAAACTAGTTAAAATAAAAATGAGATGATACTATTACCTTGCTGTTTAATTCATATTTCACAGTCTATACCTTTTTTATTCCACAATACTCCAGCATAATCATACTGAAGACTATACTTTTCACAAAAATAATACCATGGTAATTAATTTTAGTAGTTTTACCGAGCATTATATCTCAATTCCTTTATCATTCTAAACTGTTTTTCGTTAAGTCTTTCTACCTATCTTTTCCGTTATATTGTGCGTCTTATCAATTCATTCTCAAAGTTTACATCTGCATTCTTTCCATTTTAAATCTTGAATAATTTCACCTCAATCAGAAGTTATAACATTTAATTGTGGACATTCTATTTGGGAAATTGAACATGTATATAGTTTACTAGCTGTTGCTCGCGACTTCGCCCGTGTGAAATTAAAAAATAGTAAAAATATAGGCTATGCTATTCAGTGATAATATAGCTTTTTAACAGTGCAATTTTTTTGAAATCGGTCTAGTAGTTCTTGAGTTATTTTAATACATGCAAAAATCCACAAATACAAATCTTTTCTCTTCATAATATTAGTATGTATTATAAGTATAAGTAATCAATATAATGTACAAGAATATGTTACCATCAATGTTCAAAACTTTTCTAATAACTTTTGTAATAGCAAATTTTTCCCCCGCGTAAGCGATATGAAATATTTCCGATACATGTAAATCGATGCTGGCATTATAAATCAGCTTTGTTCGTACGGCGTTGTAAAGTACATTTATATTCAAGTTACCTGGACCCGATCTGTTTTTTTTTCTTTTTCTTTTCCTTACTTTATGTGCATCTTATTACGGTCCGGCGATATTCTGTAATCAGATTGCTCAGTAATATTCCGTTTTTCGTGCGATACGTATACGATCGTCGGTCAAACAGCTAGAATTATGTTTAACACCAAGATAAATCATAAGACAGTATTTAAAACACAGTATATTCGTATATGTAGTATTATATCTGGTTACAGATTAAGGTATTTACATAAACAAAGCTCTAATTGTGATAAGCTAATGAATTTTAACGATATTCCCGGCCCCAAGAGCTATCCGATTCTTGGAACTTTACACAAATATTGGCCCATAGTAGGTAAGTTATAAGTTAATGTACCTATATTAAGTGGCGCAGTGAAATAGTAAACTACAATAATAATTGCTTTTGGCCACTCGTTTTACATTTCACATGAGCGTGTAAGAGTCCTATTTGAGGAGTCTGCTATTAAAAAGTTTACGTAGCAAAAAATGTAATCAACATAAACATAGATGGTTGTATTATATACCGCAAAAAGCACATTTTGTAAATGGTAACGTAATATGCATTGATATAGCATTTTTTGAATTCGTTTGTTTCTCTCAGAATATTTACATTCCAGGAGAATATAATGCAGAGGCACTCGATAAGATTGCTTGGTTACATTGGCGACGCTACGGAGGTCTAGTGAAGGAAGTGCCCGGTGTGAACTTACTTCATGTTTACGAGCCAGACGTCATAGAAGCAGTGTTCCGACAGGACGATCGTCATCCATCGAGAAGGAGTCACGTGGCAATGCTCCACTATCGGCTGAGCAAGCCGAAAGTGTACAATACTGGCGGTTTGCTTTCCACGTACTGATTTGATACTTTTATACAACAACCTCTTTTCATTTCATAAATATCGGAACGAGTCTGTTTATAAAATAGTAGCTATTGCTCGCGATGTTATCAAAAGTCAATGTTTGCGCTCCCACGGACTGAATAACGAATACCGAGTGTGTTTGATAAAAATTACACCAAACGGTACCCAAACTGTCTTTTATTTGTAACTAGCTTTTGCCCGCGACTTCGTCCGCGTAAAATTAAAAAAAAACAAAAGTATGCCTATGTGTTCTTCCAGACTGTGTACTACATCTATGCCAAATTTCATCCAGATCCG
>JAOCNA010000029.1:5043169-5054453 GCA_026546675.1 Papilio helenus | reverse complement strand
GAAATTCAAAGATATGTGTGAAGTCAACCAACCCGCACTTGGCCAGCGTGGTTGACTATGGCCTAGTCACCCCCTTACTTTAGGGTACATATAGTGAGCTGGTGATACTTTAATGTAGAATTTTTTAATATCTTAGAACTTTGATATACTACGATTAAAAATAAAATAATATTCCATAATTTAAGTAAGTCACGAAAAAACGATTCGAAATAACCTCAGTATATCTATCACCGACATAAATTCACAATAGTTTAGGAATGATTCAGACGTCGGTAATTACTCAGACTTGCTCCGGCCACTGATTTTTAAATTTATAGTAATTCTTTTTGAACTATTCTATTTGCGAATGAGTTCTGGGATAGCCAAATACATAGTTACAACATATTGTTACGCTGATTGTAAAGAATGATTTTAAGATATCTTAAAGTCGAGATAAATATCGCGTTTAATCAAAAAATAACCGTAAAGAGAAACTATCCTTGATTTTTCTACTAAATATTGAAGATCCGTATGCCTAGAATAAACATATCAAAATTCCCTTTATAACTTAACGTATTAAAAACTATAATACATATTGATGAAGGAACATTTTTTTTGTTTGATCAACATTTTCAACAACGCAAAAGATCGAGTTAAAAACAATAAGATTATTCAAATATGTGGTCTATTAAATATAATTTTACGACCTTCAAGATTTGTTCAATACAATTTATCAGCTCAAAGTTGTATTTCGCTTTGATTTCTTCCTATTGACCTCAGTAAGTAATTATTTTGAGAATCGATGTTCTTAGGCAATAATTTTTTATTGTTTAAATAAATGACACTAAAAATAACAAATGAATTCTTCAGTTAAATTAAAACTTAAAGAAAAAAAAATATAAAATCTAACATAACCGTTGTTCAAGTTTGAACGAATTAAAAAGATATTGTTCCACCAGACCACTTTATTTAAAGTCTCAAGTTACGCTAAAAAGCGATGAGATCTAGTAGTACCAAGACTCTGTTTGAACTCCGATATGTGCTTACGTATACACCTGATATCTTGGCCATCATTACATTAGTACTAGTATAGGCGTAAATATTATTTTACGTATATTAAAAGGTCATCCATTCGTCAATGTGGCACTTGGAACTCCTTTATTATCTACAATCTAGGTAATTTCTCAATGTACAGTTACTTTGATAAGTCTTTTGTGTTATTGAATAAATGCGGTGCCTCTTCATAGAGTATTAAACAATCTTAATCACATATCAATCAGAAAATTGACAGCATTAATGCATCATGATGGTATCTGAAGCCGTAGCCACAATGTAGTAAGTATACATCGTTATTACAAGCAAACATAAGGAGTAATTTTTATGATTTGCAAAATGTGTTTTTTATCATTAAACACGTATCCTTTATGTTCAATATTTAATGTATTTAAATGGAGAATTCAACAACACTTTTAGAACACAATACGAACATAGCTTTGTGTGCTTTCTTAAACTGAATACAACACTTTATCTTTCACTGTTACTTTTCTTTTTGGCGTATTATTCAATGTTGAAGTCACAATGTTGTGATAATCTAGAATTTAAAGGGGTAATATGTTGCATTGTATGTACCTTACCCTTTATTTCGCGTAGGTTTAATCACACTATTTAATAATTCCGCAATCCTTCGATGGCCTAAAGTTATTTATATCTAATGTTACTAATATCTTCCTATTTAACCTTATCTAAGCCATTTTCATACTTCGTTAAGGTTTAAAGTAACTGCAAATGTATTTTATTGCGAATTAGAAACGGACGTTAAAATTTGTGTTTTGTAATTTTCAAAGTACTCAAACATAAAATATGTTTTATATTGATTTATACTCGTACAACGTAATAGATGACATACCTATTCAATTTTAAGTTATTTTAGCGAAACCAGAATTAACTCTACAATTAAACAAAATAATATTTACCTTCTAATATTACTAAGTTCCTGCACAATTTTAACTGATCAAACTGTTGTTTTGCCTACACACGTCTACCTTTTATGTAATTATCTTTTTTAAAATGTCTAAACCAATATTGCATGGGACAACGAGCCGATCGTGCGAACATACGATTTTATTCCATTTCAATCAGTGCTCTAATTAATTCAAACTTACAATAGATATTCAACACAGCAATTAAATACGTTCAACATTGTGTCACAACATAAAAAACATGTACAATCCGTAATATTGAGACAGTGCAATTCCAAGTACAATCCAATATTTCTTTAATTATATTTAATTGACGTAGAATAATATAAACTATCCTATCGTACCAAATTATTATAAATTTTACTTCTGGCTGTTTAAAACATCGACACAATACGAATAATAATTCATCAATGTTTTAACACATTTGCCTAAAAGTGTTTTTTTTTTTATAATTTGGATCTAGAGGTTGATTTGGCTAATAATTTTGTTTCCTTTAAAATTACGAAATCAAGAATTGGCTATGAGAAAAAAACTTTCTTACAAATAGGTTTATTTTTATTGTCATTAGGTACAATGATTTGTTGATTAAATTATATATGAAGCAGTTATGTTAATTGTATATAAAACATGGAATGATTTGTGCAGACTATCTTCAGCCGTAGTATGGACCAGTGCCACCGCTGCTACGTTTTGCTGGCAGACTTTTCAATAAGTCTAACGCTTTTTGAATCGCCGGTGGAATCGGCGGAGGAGTTGGTAAATGGTCGCCCTGAAAAAAAGTGAAATTTAGTAAAATTTAAAAATTATGAAATATCTATAGATTACGTGTTACCTATAAGTATCGTTAAACGTCGATATTAAAATATCACATATAATATTTTTATCGGCTAGTTACTGATAATGTATTCTTCTAAACGTTTCGTTATATAATATTGTTGTCATAACAAGTATGGGAGTCAACGTCTTGACTGTAATTTGTGTCACTGCAAAGTATAAAATTACAACTGACCTTAAACAAACTAATGAAATTTTGCCTAAATAAATAGCACTAATTAGAATTCATTATATAAGTTGCTTAATGAACAAATGTCTTTTGATGTTAAAATTTTGTCTGCGACAAAAACAAAAGCTGTTTTGTCATATCCTGTTTAAGAAGCGAGAAAGTGATTCGAAAGCCTATTGGCTTAAACTATAAATTACTTTGGTTTCAATGTATCAAAAAAATAGTAGTGTGTATAGTCACTGTCATTGAAAAATAGGTTAGAAAAATACAGATAAACTTCAATACAATCTCTATTACTATAACAGACAATACGTAAGGCCTAGGTCAGTGGAAAGGGCGTGAGCGGGTGCGGCGTACGTCTGCGAACAATGCTTACGTAATTCACGTGATTCACATACAACTGTTTAATAAAATTTTAAATGTCAAATGTGCTTAGAATATGGCTGAGGATGCGAGCAATCGTGATTTAGATAAATTCTTTACTGACGCCGCCTTTGACACATCACGTAACAACGAGCCATGTAGACAGCTTGTAGATAACAAATCAATTGTATTTAGTTAAATATGAAACATTGCAAGTTAAAAAATATTAATTTTCCATCTTCAAGATTTAAGGCTATAGCGGATCTAGAGTAACTTATATCATCATCATCATCATCATTACAATCATCTTCATCCTTTGTCTGCTGGACATATGTAGGCCTTCCCCAATGCCTACATCTTAATCTTAATAAACCGACAACCAATAAATATGTAGTGCAAAAAGTACGACCTACAACCAACCTAGTAATACGGAGCTTGGACACTCAATTTTATTTTAAATAACAATAAATTATATCACTTTTTTCGTAATTTCATTTATCATCATTTCGTAATATCAATTTATGTCACTAACCGCTAGGATAGGGATTACAGTATTAAACTCTACAATTCTATTCAAGGCTTACGACACGTGTGCATAGACACTCATTACAGTCCACACATTGACAAGGGTGCTATTTATGTTAATAGTAATTTTCGTATAATCTAAATTGCATGGGAGAGATCTTCAAGCGAGCAATGAAGTAAACATGATTAACAGCGATGATCATTTGTTGATAGGAATCTTGGTTATATTTTAAAACAGTTACTTTCACACGTCCTTCATTTTTGGCGAATGTTTCAAAACTCTAACTTCTTTGCATTACTGTAATCTCGGATTTGGAGTAATTTATAGTTTTGATATTTAAATTAGTTCATATTTGACATTTAGCAATAAATATTAGTAAGGTGATGACTTTTTAAAAATCGATTTTGATGTCTATACAAATGTAAGTTTTATGTTGAATTTTAAAATGTGTCGTCGTTATTCTGTTCTCGCGTAATATCATGGCTTCAATCTGTCTGACAACTATCACAATAATCTAGCATATTTCGTTGAAATGTTTATTAACTTTAATGTACAATTTTGCTCACAAAATGTTAGCGTAATTTTCTAAATAGAGGAAGGTTTCTATTCATTGCTATTAAAATTAGACTTAATAACCCGTCATAGTACCAATCAAGCATTTCCCAACTACAGTTCGTAGGGCGTCATTTGATATTTTAACGCGACATTTGCCCACATGTTAGCAATCATGATTCACACCCGCACCTTAGTCTTCGTAGTGTATTAAATTTTCTACAAACTTACGTAAGGTTCATGATTCAGCCACACATCCGAATTTCAGAAAAAAATTACGTGTTGCAAAATATTTTGTATCGACATGTATACCTATTCGAAACGATCCGCGATTAACTGTTACAAACTTGAATGTTGTGTCATTAAAATAGCATGACATTTTTTTAATAGCCGCAAATTTTATTTATAAAAATATGTTTTAGTACTTAAGGTGTAAACACAGATTTATTTAAGTTAGTAAAATGATATTTTATAAAAGCGGATTGCCTAAAATCAAATTACCGTTTGGTAACCGTTGAAATAAAAACTCATAAATTTGGAACATTATTAGTAGGTCAATGTTGATTTACCTTTATTGCTTAGATGTGGAGTGATGTGACCTTAAAGGTTAATGTTGGTGAAAAAGTGTAAATTGATAGAATAGAAAACGATTTCATTGATACAAGATGCTTGCAAAATAAATTTGTAAACATACGCACAGAAGTGTTTTTAAATTAATATTTTATTATGATTTTATCGTCGTCTGTACATGAACTTGTATTTAACATTTTTACAATACTGGATTCCGTGATGCATCTCCTCGTTTTACGAGTGCGAACCGAATAATGTCAAGGTTTCTATAAGACGGCGTATAATTGTATTTAAAATGGTAGGTACAGTCATAACTTAAGTTTATAAACGTGTAATATAACACCGACGACCTATATAACATTGGAATCCAAAGTATTATTGCTGTAAATATGTTTTGAATCACAGATAAAGTGAATTAAAATCAATAAAACTATTGGCACGTTAAAATTATTGCGTACATAACAACTAAGATAGAATCTTTGATTCCTTTTCGTAGACCGTATTTAGTTGATGGTAGTAATCACAGTTAAAGAATATAATGTCAATTTAATCGTTATAAAATGCTGAATATAGTTATATAACTGTTCTCGGGATGCATATGTTTATAGTTAAGTTTTTTTCACTCTGTACTAAATAAGAAATGGTGCGATGCCGACGCTAATGGCCCAGCACAACTTCGTGTAACCAGTGCCATAAAACAGCGGCAATGGGTCATATAAAGTTACTTAATCTAAATTCACTCCACTCAAAAGAGTTACAATTCCTTCTTAATTTAACGTTACTTATATCAACATTTTAATTCAAATTATTTAGTGTAACAGCTTAATATATATGATAGCATTTTCATCTCGTCTTCAGTTATTGAATTGGTTTCTGTGTGAGTACAAATGAGTATGAAATATTCAGACCTTAGGTTGGAATCCGTTAGCATCAGCAACATACTGCAGTGTTATTGTAGATCCGTCAGGTGCCTTGTAGCTGAACTTTCCATTAGCGACTTGCTCCTCTTGGCCCTCGCCCTTGCCGAAATTCTTCACATAACCAGCCTCTTCCGCATTTATTTGATTACCGGTCTCGTAACTGTAATTAACAATGATTACGAATATTAAGAATTCTCGAGATGAACTTAATGTACTTTTGTTTCTCTATATTGCTCCACGAATACAGTTGAAATTCCGCCTTACTTAACATCTACAATATTTTAACGATCTCAATTAATAGAAGTTAATTTGAAGGTTGTGTGTGAATAATATATCGCTAATGAAAAATTACAATCAATTAAATTTTATCAGTTAGTATTGATTGATTTCTTGGAATCACCCAATCTTGCTAATTAATTTGATAACTTAATTTAAAAAATACACATACAGAAATGACTGTATGGAATAGTGTAAATTGTAAATAAGGCATTATTAGCCATTGAATAATGTGAGTGACAAAGTGAAATAAAATAAAAAAAAACTTGTCCCTCTTTACCTAGAATTCCAGGAACGCTAACTTCATTGTCATAAAGTAAATACAAGTGTTGTCAGGTTTCCACTTGACTAAGGTCATTGAGGCTATATACGGACAGGTTATGTTTTATTGTAAGATTACATCTTTCTCTGCTTGTGTCGGTGCCAACTTGACCAAGGCGTAGACGATATCAAAATACAAAACATATGTATGTTATTTAAATAAGATTCTGTTGGTAAATGTAATTGTTTAGATAGGTTTGTTACAATTTATCGTTCCTATTTAATTTAATATTAACAACGTGGTTATACTTTGTTACTCAGTCTACCGATTCCCGCCAGAAATGGCGCGTTTATCCTTAATACTTCTGATTGACCTTGACAGATGTCATAAGGACGGACGTGTATTCCAATGATCAAGTGTTTCTTGTGTGCCGCTACTATGGCACAGTACTGATTTCTTCTTAACAGTACATACATTTGAGAATATTTGTTTAATCTGCGTGTGTTGCGAATTTATGTTCTTTGGAATGTGCGATAAATAGTATTGATTCAACATAATTGTTAAAAAAAGTGACTACAGATTTGTAAAATGACTTACAGCCATTTGTATGATCCGTCAACATTTGGTCCATCTGATTCGTAGCGCACAATAGGGATGACATCTTGTGGGCTGGATCTAGCTTGTATTCCTAAGACGAGAAGCAACACGGAAAATACTATCGGAGTAATCTGGAAACATTTAATATACTCACAATTACAAGGATTTTAACGGAAAAAAATCATCTAAATATTTTAATATCATTTACTACTTGACCCGATTTAGGTAAAGAAAGACAAATGTAATTAAATATGCGAGAGTTACGTTTTCCAACCTCAGGTCTTATCCTATTTCCATTAATTTTATTTGGTTAGGGAACATTTTGGGTCAGAATTGTTGGGTAACGCCTTGTTATAAAATCTGGCATTTAATTAATTAAAAATATTGATGAAGAAATATCTGCAGGCGCTTTAACGATTTGCGACATTTGAAATGTAACAGAGGATCCAGTATTATCATTTTATAGAAGATTTGAAATGGGAAACTATGCTAGAGAATATTACATCGAAATGTTAAGTAGATTTCACAACTACACATTTAAGAGATGACGTTTACTATCCTTATGTGCCATCATTTGAACATGCAAATTACTTGCGTTTGTTATTTTCAAACACAAACGCGTGAAAGCACATCCGCCTACTATACTCGTAAATAGAAGATGTTTCGACAAATCCAATTGCAAAACCTACGAAGCCTTAACAAATAGTTTTTTTAAGGCTTCGTAGGTTTATATTTAAATATTCCTATTAGTCTAAATATTTAGAAATTATGATTTTAGTAAAGCTTATTAAAAATGTCGTTATAAAATTCTTAAAACTTATTGAAACTTTCTACTTATCTATATTTGCTTAAAAAAGTAATTAGTTATTAAGGTATTTTTTTATAAAATTACAGTTTTTTTATGTCCAAACACAAATGAAATAATATCTTCTGTTGTCTTTAAAAACTATGAATTATATGTACTCATATATATTAATAATAATCTTACCATTATTAACTTAATGTGGACAAATGTACTAAAGGGTCCAAATACAATCAAATGCAACTGAGGTGTGTACTGAGTGACACTGCAGGGGCTTTATATACCGTCTTCTTTACCTATGAACTTCGTGCAACCGAACGCATCCTGAACTAAACACACACGCGCAAACCGATAAACAAACACAAACGGCATATACAATTTAAAAAAATACTAATGGCAATAAAATTGTATGCATTATTATGATCGTTGATGGTCAATTAAAGCGACTTGCATTGAGCTTCCTTGCATAGTTCTGTGCCCACATCATCGACTGCAAAGCACTTAAAGGTAATCGACACCCAAAAATTAAGAAGTGGTAAATTTGAAATAAAATTGTTTTTGTATTTTACATAAGTAGTTACTGTAGTATATTGAGGGTAGAAATGATAATTAATGAATCAGTTGGCATCCGACCGCAAAGTTTTATTGACGTATCTTACACTGGCGACGAGTCGGGTTATTACTTTTTTGATAATTTTGAGCGCGTATGAAGTGATTAACAAGTGTGATCATGCCATTCGGTAAAATTGAACCGTTCGATTTGTTTTCCGGACAATGGACGATATATGTATGTGCGACGTGTAGAACGATTTATTTTTCTAAATGACATAAAGGAGACGCATCGTGTCGTTGGTGACATTGGTTGGCGATCGGACATATAATTTGATGTGTGACTTGTGTGCACCTAATCGACCGGAGGACAAAATGTTCGAACAATTAGTCCAAATTGTAAAAAGTCACGTGGAACCGCAACGTTCAGTGTACGCTGAAAGGGAAATGTTTCGACAACGACGACAAAACGGCGACTTTTTACAACAATTAAAGCATTTGGCGTCGTCGTGCAATTTTGCCCAGAATTTGGAAGAAAACTTATGTGAACAATTTGTTACGGGCTTGAGAAGCACAGAAATTAAATCAAGATTGTTATTTGATGCGAAATTAACTTATAAACGGGCGGTGGAACTAGGTCTAAATTTGGAAGCCACGGAAAAGTATGTGGAGCGTGCGAGCGGCCGCGTCAGCGTGAGCGGTGCTGCTCGCTCGCTCGTCAGCGGATCCGCGAGCCGCAGCGTGTCACAGGCGGGCGGCGAGCCGGTGCACTCTGTGCAGTATTGTAGGAATTCTTCTCTGAATTTTCCAGAAATTATTGCCCCAAAATTATTCGGTACTATTTTGGTTTGCAATAATAATTCAATGTCATTCCTTTCCTTTCCGAATTGTGGGCAATAACATAGTATGTGCGGTATGTTTTCTGTTTCTGCAGGATCACATACGCAGCTGGCATTTGCTTTGCATTTATACTTATATAAATACTCCGCAATGCCACGATGCCCGGTCATGGCATGCGTCGTGTGTTGTGTTGCTTTTATCTTTCTTACTATCCTGTACGCCTCGATCGCGTCCGGGAAGAAGTGTTTCGTTATAGCCGGAACGTCGCCGTCCTGGTACCTGCGGTTCCATTCGTTTATCGATTCGAGACGTAGTCTTCTCTTTACATCTGATAGAGGGCACCGATCGTAATCTGGTTTACGCTTGGAATTTTCAGCGGCCCTTTTGGCTAGCATGTCAGCCCTTTCGTTGCCTACTATACCAGCGAGTGCTTTGATCCAGTACAATGATACGTTTTTGTTTTGGAGAGCCAAGGTTTTTAAATTTTCTCTTGTTTCAGCTGCTAAGGGATGTAGGCAATTGTGGTTCTCACAGTCTGTAATGCTGCCATGGAGTCGCTGAAAATCCCGAACGTTTGTGACGAGATTTTTGGAATTTCTTTGGTCGCATTCCGTGTCGTCAGGAGTTCGGCCTGGTACACCGAACAGTATCGGGGAAGAGCAAGCGTACGGTATCCAGTTTCGGTTCGTCCTTTCCAAATGGATATGGTGGCGCCGACTCGACCTCCGATCTTACTTCCATCAGTGTATATCCGGACTTCTAGGTTGTTTACAGAGTTGGTCGTGTCGTTGTCTGACAGGGTTCGTATCTCAAAGTCGATGCGCTGCGCAGGGTGCGGGTGTACTGCTGTTGAGACCATTCGTTCTACCTCCCTGTCTCCAAGTGTAAGTCGGTTTCTACCCCTTCTCGCCTCATACAGGAGAGCCACCTCTTTAATTCTCACATCCAGTGGTAGTAGACCTGTTAGGAGTAGTGCTGCATTTAATGATACCGGACTTGCCAATTCTTTGCACGATACCGCGCTGAACGGCACCCAGATGTTTCTTTACACTTATTTTATTGGTAGCTGATACCAAAGCGCTCGCGGCGTACAGTACCATAGGCTCCACTGTTGTAGTGTATATTGTTCTTATTACTTCTGGGTGGAGACCCCAGCTAGTTTTAGCTGCCCGATTCAATTGTTTGTATATGTTTAACGCCTTTCTGCATACGTTCGCAACATGGGTGTTAAAGGTCAGCTTGTTATTGATCGTCACAACCAGGATCTTTATTTCGTTGGACATTGCAATGTCGATTCCACCCATGGCCAGTCATGGGGTATCGAATTTTAATTTGCGGGTTATTGCCATTGCGCTAGTTTTTCGCGGAGCAAAATTCAGTTTATTTTCGATGCCCTACATGGGATTCGAATTTCGATGGACATGTTCTAATGCGACATTCGCTTTACTTCCTATCTCCAATGCTGTCTTACCCTCGAACTCAACTCAATTAAAGGCATTTTTGGGATTAGTTAATTATTAAGGCAAATTTGGTCTTATATTGAGCACTTTACTCCATCCTTTGTACGTTGAAGAAAAGTCAGACGTGGTGTTGGGATCCAAATTGTGAATACGCATTCAGAAAAATTAAAAAAGTTTAGTGACAAAGTGTTGTGTCATTACGAGGCGGCGCTTCCGGTAATGAAAAAAGTGAAAAATTTTGCTTTTTAGACTTCTTCGAAAAATTTAATTTTCACATGAGTATGAAAGTTATAAGAGATTGTCGCCCTCGATTGTTTCAAATCGTTCTTTTAACATGAAAAACAAACGAAAGGTGAAAATATATTTTTTTTGTTTTATTGTATAGATAGGCATGGGCACAGTTTTGAAAAAACTTGTAGGAAAAAAGTTGGTGTGAAAAAAAATTGTTACAGCTTCTCAAAGTTGGAGAAAGAAATTTATTTTTAAGAAAATTTTCAAGATTTTTGTTTATTTTGTTCTCGTGTGTGTAATTCCAAATAAAGGGATAACGGTACGAAAGCCCAATTATTAGGCTTGTTAAAGAAAAAAATGACCAACGTAAACACA
>JAOCNA010000029.1:4947544-4959805 GCA_026546675.1 Papilio helenus | reverse complement strand
TAAACCACTGAGCCACCGACGCTCAACTTTATAACAGTATTTTGACTAAAATTTTACAACCTATACCAGATCTTTTGGGTCTTTGTAATACAAGTTTTTCGGGCAGATTAAAAAAGAAACCTGACACATAAATTTCTTTAGATTTAACGTATACATAGTTTTATTAAACTCATTTATAAAACTAGAAAAAAGTCATCGTTAATTAACCATTTGATATGGCCGCATCCTTTTTTTTTAACTTGTGGAAATGCCTTACGCGTACTCATCTTTATAGGGGTAAATATTGCATCAAGTAAAACTCCATGGTGGTCTCCTACAGCGCTATCGAGGGGTTACGAGATCTCCATTTGGAACGCAACCGTGACTCCCCTCTTTGCTACCAATGTAGCTCATCCTACACAATATGATGTGTCCGTATTCTATGGTCACTTAAAAAAATTAAAAATATTTTGAACTAAAGTATAATTTATTTACCATAACATTTGCTTTCTTTTCTTTATATTTATCTACTTTACAAGAACTACGTGAGCACTGGACCTTCTTCTGTAAGGTTTAATTTACAAGAACTGGAAACGTGAAGGTTCTCTGCCTCTTATACTGTATATTTTAGTTTTTTTTGGGATCATGTTATTGACAAAAGTGTCTAAGAACTTTTTAATAATTTTATGACCCATGAAATATCGTCGTTCTAATGATACAAAAGAAAGAGAAATCGAATCACATTCACCAAATTTGTTTCTTTTTTTTCAAAAGCCCATAAAAAGTTTGAGAGCTTTTTAAATAAACTGTAATAATAATCCTAGAAAATTTTAAATATTTTCACTCTATCATTATTAAAGCTTTTGTCAAGCACAAGAGCATTGTTTTTATTTTTAATCGATGTTATCATTAAATGATAGATTGCATTATGTTGAAAGAAAAAAAAAACCCAAGATTTACATAATATGCAACCTTTAAATTGTATACCAAAATCACAATTTCGTTTGTTTAAACTTACAAATAAAATTAATAAAATACATTCTGCATTTATTAATTCTGACTTAAGATTGTAAATCACTTCGTTTGATAAAATAATGTCATTTATGTTACATTTTATATTTTCTTTAAAACAGGTTAAATGAGTTACAGATCCATAATAATTTCCATGTTACACGAATGATGTAACTTCAAGGTCAGCGATGCGTGCTCTGCTTTACAAAATGTCAGGAAGCGGATGTACTTTGCATATAGATCAAGTTCAAAAGTTAGTGTTTATCGCTATGTAAATATTACTCTTTGATGAAATCTTTCCATGAGTAATCTAGTGGGCTTAAGTAAATACTATTTTCACATTTCTAATCGATGTGAGAAATATTGCATACTAGATGGAATGATCTATGATATATTAGATTCTGTTGGGAGTTAATATCTTCTTTATTGCATATTGAAAGTAATTAATAAATATTTAACCCTGATGCATTCCTATATGTGATTATATAACGTTAAAACGACCACTGGGTGCCGTTTAGTTCTTAGTGTTTCGTAACTTTTTGCGCTGTTCTCTGATATTTTTTGACTAACAAATGTTCAAAATAAACAATATTTTTGATATTCTTATTGCATGTCATAGACTTTTTGTTATCATAGAAAGATCCAGACGCTTCTTTAAAATACTCTGCCAAAACCGCGAGAAAACAATTTCTATTTCCAGTTTCTTTGAAACTTTTATCTGATTTAGTGCGATATTTATAAAAAAATGTTGAATAATTTTATACATTTAGTCTTAAAACATGTTTGTATCCTATTCATTTGTATTTTAATAAAGCCCATTAAAACTTGTGACATAATTAACACCAATTAAAAATGTCAAATATGATTATAAAATTTTAAAAAACTAACGTTTTCCTCAAACTTAAATAGCTTTTACAGAAAAAGGCGGGAAACATCACAGCGACAAGACAGTTTATAAAACGGTTACTGACACAGCATTATCTAAATATGTTCCATAAACAAGTTTTAAAACTATACGTTAATTCCTTACATTATTGAATTTTTAACGCAATATGATTCTTTTAGTGATATACCAAAAAAGCAAATTATTCCAGCTAAAATTGACAATACAGTTTGGATAAATAGTCACGTACCTTCTGCATAACTTCAATTATACAATAAAAAAAATCGTATAACTAAAATCACTCTATTACAAGAGTTTGTTCACTACATTATATTTGGGTTCCAAAATATCATAACTACAAGCCAAGGAAATTGACAAGTCAGGGCTGTGATGAAGGCACCAAAAATAGGCATTTTATCGTTGTTTACCATATTTTATAAAAAAAAAAACAACATAATATTTTTTATATTATTGTCATTTATTTCATTGTCAATTTGAATTAATTGCTACAGCCTTCTTTATTCTTCTTATTTTGTTGATTATTTTAAAAACTTTACAAACACAACCTGCAAGTAAGCAAGCTAGACTAAACTGTAGTTTTCCTAGCGTTTGCGGAAACGTACAAAAAGTAAAGACATGCTAAGAATTTAAACATTCATAAGTGACGTATAGTAAATAAAAGATGGTCAGAGCTAAAGGTCTTTGGAACAGGTTTCGTTATTCTAAATGTCAGCGTCTATTATTACCACTACCACTAATAGGTCAGACGGGTCAGTCGGAATACCATCTGCAGCCATAAATAGGGCTGCCAACTATTAAGTCAATAAACTTTATTGAAAAAAAACTCCCCAATGATTGATGATTGAAGATGACTGGTAGGACTTTTCTTCTAAATCGCCATTTGTAAATGACCCTAAAGCAAATTTATGGTGATTCTTTTTTTGGATTCTTAGGATTTTCTAATTTACCTATTTATTAAATTGACATAAAAAAACCAAACTAAGTACGTGGAATAGTCGTATTGTCAAAATTAATGTAAGTTTTTAACGTTATTCAATTTTGTTATAAATACAAAATAAAATGAAACAAAAAAAACGCGTGAGAACCCTATTTATGATTCGCATAGATATTTAGATGCCTCGTAAACCATTACGTCTTAGTTTTTTTGTTATGTGATAACGGTGATGGTATATATGGATATATTGTACATTTATTTAAAATGATATTGAAAAGATAAAATTTCGTATCAATTACTTTTTAGAAAATTCTTTAACTTTACGAGTTTTTAAGAAAAAAACAAATTTCAAGGATTAAATCTAATATAGCACAAGTAGAGGTAAGAGTAATAGAATAAGCAGAAGTAAAAAAGTTTTTTCTACAAATGGGCAAATAATAATTTGTTTTTGTACACATGTTTCGTTAGTGGAAACATACTGTTAGGTATTGCGTGTCGTGTTTAGATTGCTATGTCACTTAACACGCGTGGTAAAGGATTAGTTTGCAAACAAACAAGTGAACTAAGTTATATCACCATGTGACATAATCCAATAACTTAGTTGTTATTAGCCCACACTTCTTACTTAAGTTTAATAGTAAAAAATAACACTTACAGGTACAATTATTTTGTCAAAAAAATGGGCAAAAATAACATTTTTTAATCTACTTATTGTGAGTGAAACGTATTATTTACAACACCATCTGACTTAAAAGTCAAAAAGCTGCTAAAACAAGCATTTACATTTTAAAACTTGTTTGGAATCTAGTCACAACTAGCTTAACGTATCCATTTTCGATCAATAGATGGAGCGTTTAATAATTATAATTAAATTAAGGAAAAATATTATCATTTGGAACAATGGTTATTAACATACATTAAACATTAATTAAGGTTTATAAAGCTCCATTGACTCTTAAAGCATAATGTCAAAAGCTTAATAAAAAAGTTGTTAAATATTTTTTCTATGATACTAAATTGTAAATTTTTTTCAGTGTTACAAATGCTAAAAAAAATTCAGCAAAACAGTTTTAAAAATCGCAACAAAAGATATTAAAAAATGAAACGTTGAAATTGACGCAAAAACCAAAAATCTCAAGGAAAATAAAAAACAGGCAACTTTTCGGTAAAGTATTTACATTTATATTAAACTGTATCCTAATAACACATTATGAAAATAATAGGTAAAAAAGTATAAAAAATTGTTATAACTCAAGTTCACACAGTGAACACTGCTACATCAAAATTCTATCTCTAATGTTTATTGACTGTCAGGTTGTGGAGACGCTGTGGCCAGGAAGTCGAGTGCTCGCTGTATGTCCTGGGGGATGGGGTGGGGAGTTGGGAGGTGAGCACCCTGGGGCTGGAATCCGTTCTCGTTGGCGATGTAGGTCAACTGGATGTTACCACCGTCTTCACTTGGGTACTGGAATTGGCCTTGCACTTCCAAAGCGGGCTCTTCAGCACCGATGTTCTTCAAAGCTCCTTTCTCATCGGCTGAAATACCATTTCCAGTTTCATAGGAATATTGGTAGGAGCCATCGGGGTTGATTTGACTATCTTGGCGGACGATGGGGATGGGTTCCGTCGGCGCCTGGGGAGCGGCGAGGGCGACAGCCAGAAGGGACAAAGCAATCTGCAAACAAACATTCAACATTAACTTTTATCATATGAAGCAAGTTACTAAAATTAAAAAGTTCCGAGTCTCCTTTAGGGCATTTCCGAGAACAGAACACAAACCCTGGTACGAATAACTTTGATTTAAGTATTGCTTTTCGATTGCTACATAGCTCTAAGAGAAGAGTGAAATGGCCAATGCTTATTGATTGCATTTTTTCATTCACATCGTCACTTAACATCAAAAGGTGGTCAAGCATAAGTTGACTCATTATCCGTATAAAAGGATTACGTAAACTGTTTCGTTAGTTGTACGTAAAAATTAAAGGGCAAAGCTTTTTTTGTAATCACAAATCCACTTGTATGATATCGTTGTCAAATATTTACATAAGTCACTACACAATCACAGACACTTACGATGATTTTCATGGTTGGTTATAGAATGTCGGTGGAGGCACTAGACAATGTTGGTCTTAGAGGCATATCGGTGTATATATACGGGTGGATTACTAAGCCTCTACCACCACTGGGTGATATTGCACCATATGACGAGATAAAATACATTCGACTAATGCATGTGCGTGTATGTTATATCATATTCAATATTTATTACTTATTATAAGCAACAAATTAATGAACAATTTAAAGTTTTTTGCAAGTTGACCAGAATGTCAAATAATTGTAAACAATATGAAATAACAAAACATATTCTGTTAAAAGAATATATAAATGTTTATATGAAAGAAAGATAAAGGACAAACAATGTTAAAAACATAATTATTACAATAATAAAAAAAATTAAGTCTTAATTTATGATCAAAACATTTTTACCTTATTTACAATATTTTATTATTAATGCTAAACTTATTATAATAGCGATCTTTCTTCTCGAATAAATAATAAATGCTTAAATATTGTGTTATTTAAAATTGAGTGTTGTACATCTACAATGCACTAAGATTCGTCGTATGTTGCGGCGCCAAGAATTTATTGATTTATTGTTGATTGTTTTTTGCTTAAGTTGAAATTGATGGGAAAATTAGCATTTAGAAGATAACTATAGTTAACCATAGTATAAAATCTTCATTGTTAGTTTGGCACAGTTATTTGATATAAACACATTCGCAATTGAATAAAGAGATATAAAAGTGTATTATGACCAACTTAAGAAAATAATTGAAAATTTATATATTCGTGAGTTTTCGCACACTTTATTGAAGACCTTGTAGTAACTAACTTTATCAAATTCGTGTGACTATGAAATTGATAAAATATCCTCATGATATTTTACACAAAGATATAGATGTCGATTATTTGTCATAGTCATTTACAAGGAAAAATTATTTTACATAGTTATATTACTTATACTAAAATTATTTGAATAAATTAAAATTTAAAGTTATAAAATTGAACATTGGTTCGTTGTTCGGCAGATTGATCGGCTCAAGGGGATTTATTCCCATTGGGCCATTTGATTGTATTAATTTGTAATGGGAAAATGGATGGTGTAAAAGTACTTGAAGAAAACAATTGCGTATCTATAAACAATTAGTATAGTCATAGGTAAATCAATCACGCATCCATAAATTAGTTGACGATGGAAAAATATTCTTAACTTGTAAAAGGCGCTTATTACACAATGTTAAACAATAAATGCACAGAGATTTTATGTTAACTTAATTCAAGTAAGTAATCTTGTAAATTACGTCTCACTAAGTTCTTTGAAACACTAACATAACTATAAGGAAAAAAGCACGTTAATAATGACGCATATTTGGTATATTTGCTTAATAAACGTGTAACATACAAAAATTTAGGTTAAAGTACCGCCTATTAGCTATAACTGTATGATAAAAAGTCGTGTATTATGGGTTACTAGCTTTTGTCCGCGACTCCGTACTCGTGGAACTAATAAAACAGATGTAAGTAGCTTATGTGTTTGACCATACTATCCTCTGCATCTTTGTCGAATTTCATCGAAATCCGTTCAGTTTTCAGATTGTCGTCAAGTGGAAAATATGTTTATAAGTTGTTCCGTATAAATAATAGACAATGTTTATCGAAAATAACAAAGTAAAGGTTAAAAATTTTGCATGTAATCAAGTTGACCGTGTAAACACATTTGCAATAACGAAACACACATGCTCGTCTAATGAAATTTCACGGCGCTAATTGAACGGTGAAGGCTGTAGAAAGTGGCTTTTAAACACGATTACAAAATTAAACAAAACACACATGTTTTGTGATAACAAATATAACCTTGACTATCGGGCGCAATAATCTTTTTTTTTTTGTGCAGCCGGCCCTGGGACCAACGGTCGTATGCTTATGCAATAAACGTTCAACGTTTGATGTGCGGTTCACACTTGGCCATTACAGTTGGTCAGTGGTGCTTAATAACTGGTTACTAAGCACCACTGACCAACTTATTAACAATATTAACAAGCCAGTTTAGACTGGCAATCAACTGGCACAGTGCAAACACTCATTGGCGTCAGTGAGTCCATACAATCTATAACTGGCCGTCGCAACTGTCCAATTGTACTGGCCAAGTGTGTACCGCGCATGATACCCAGTAAGCTTGAAATGAACTGTGTAAATAAGCTTCTATTTTTAGAACTTTTGTCTACAAAATCCGTAGTTTTCCATAACTTAGATGTACGATTGGAAAGTAATTAGAGTTTTTGCGTAAATCAAATTATAAAATGTGTTTTCTCTATGAATAAAACATTTTTTTTTACTTTCTACTTTATTATTTTGACATGATATTGCAACGCATGTCGGGTTTAGGTTGAAAAGTAATAAATATCAATCTGCATAGAATCGAAACGGTGGGTTAACGTTTATACGTGTTCATTTAACTTGAAGTTTAATGATAGTAATTTAGATGTCTGAACTCTTGTTACAATTTGTCAGTTAACAAACTATAATCTTTGGGTTAAATTTTTGATTAGTTCACATTCATTTTGATCTACTAACGAAGGTTAATTTTTTAATCTTTTAACTGACGATCACGCGATAACACGATTAATACGCAAATGCATATTTATTTGTTAAAAAAATGCTTTTGTGTACAAATATTTTCTAGTAACTTTTACATATTCTTTACATAAGTTAGTTTAATAACATTTTTTTTCGGGTTAATTTAATCAATGTTTTTAATAACTGTAACCAATCGTTGTTTGCTTAATTTAATTGAATATTCATGAATCAAAGTTGATGAAATAGCGGCTCTTTGATGTGCAGTTGTCAGTTAAAAGTTCCTTGCGGAATGCTTCTTTTATTGATTTTATTTCTATCTCTTAAAACGACGATATAAACGAATAAGGCTCGATACCTGCTTAGGTTTAATGTTTATGATGGTTTCAATATCTTCGCATTAAAAAAAGTGGGATATCTCCGAGACCCAGTTCGATACTATTATACCATAAAAGGTAACAGGAAAAAAATGTTTAATATAAGACCACTCATTGCCTATCAAATGTACTTACTGTAATCTCAGTGTCGTAGATGACACAATAATATTTCGATGGTGTCCATTACATGATGGGTTGGGCCAATTGTATGATGATTTTTGTAAAAGTCGATCTACAAGCGAATGTCTCTTCCAACTTACATAGGTCTTGTCTCCACAATGACATGTTATAAGACTATGCATTCAGTACTATGCACACAGTAATGATTTTACAATAGCCGTCATCCAAGTTAACGAACCTATGCTATATAGAACAAAGGACTTTTTTTTATTTGATAGTTTTTATCAAGTGACGCAATAAATAAACGATTTCAGTAACTGTTGCTGCTCAAAGGTGGTTTAAACCTTATTTTAAACTTCATATACACAGGCGATATAACTTCAGTTGTTAAATATAAATCGTGAATCCCTCATAGTTCATCTTAAAAGTAATATACTCATATCAATATTAGAAAATGGTCAATTCTAAGTGTTAGTATTTACATACGAAATGTCGAATTCGTGTATTTATGACAAAGTTAAACGATCAATACGAATTTTATTAATAAATTTAGCTATAAATAATGTTCATCGACAATTTGTAGACGAATGGCTACACCTTACGGAATGCTTTTAAAATTGAAAATTGTCAATTGTTTTATTAAAATAGACAACTTAATATCAACGTTACCGGCGTTTTATCGATCGTTTACAGTGACCTTTATTTCTGCGTAAAATATTATTCTGTACGCTTCAATATGCAAATCAATTTTCTAACACGCAGTATTTGCAAGAGCCATGAAATAATGCATATATGTCTACACAACGAGGGATTAGTGTTGATAGTAAGTCTTTAAAAAAAGCCAAATTGCAATATTTAAATACAAAAGGTACTTTATTCCAGTAGCTTCGTGTTATATGACTTCTTTGATCACTTTCAAACATCCTGCTAAGTAAAATAAAATCATAATATTTTAGATAACAACGTATTTTACAACAAAATGATAGCAGTTTATTGAGCACTGAAATTGAAAGTGTTAGCAATCTTTCAATTATCTACAGAATAAATAATAAAAGGTGAGGGTAAATAAATAAATCAATTAATAAAATAAGAATTAAAATATATATTCACACTACAAAAATAAAAAAAACGGTCAGATGTATCTAGTACTAAATTGTACATTGTTACAGATATAAAATTAATGCTTAGTGCATAAACAAACATGTAATCATATCCCAATAAAGTAGTATAGACGTTGAACTACTATTGAATTACATTTTAAGGATATGAATTATGGTTTGTTGATCAGTCTCTCATTGCTGCTGGGGCTGGGGCGCGGCGGTGGCGAGGTGCGCGAGTGCGCGCTGGATGGCCTCCGGTACTGGGGGAGCTGTGGGCAAATGAGCGCCCTGAGGCTGGAATCCGTTCTCGTCAGCGGTGTACGTCAGCTGGATGTTCTGTCCGTCCTCACCGGGGTACTGGAATTGGCCCTGCACCTCCAAAGCCTCAACATCTCCGACCTTCTTGAGATCGCCCTTCTGGTCCGCACTAATTCCGTTACCAGTTTCAAAGGAGTATTGATATGAACCGTCTCCGTTTATTTGGCTGTCCTGACGAAGAATCGGGATTGGTTCTGTCGGTGCTTGGGGAGCGGCGAACGCCACCGCGACGAAAAGAGCAACCAAAGCCTGGAAAGAATGAAACACAAAATTAGTTTTATTATCCGTTACACAGAAACGTTTAATGCACTTTGTTGGTTGATTTTCACAAAACTATTTGTTTTCACGGTTATTTCACTGATCACACATCACTTGTTTTGTAAGTAAATATCACTGTTTTTATTGCACTTACAATGGACTTCATTGTTGTCAGATTTGTTGTTGGTTGACTAACTGAAGTAGCTGAAGTGGTATCGAGTGACTGATAACGCTGCATCCTTACAATTACGTATTTATACCGGCCCGATTTGCCCACCTCCCTGCAATTTGTGTTTCGCAATTCATTGCGACTTCGAAATCTATGAAATAAGTAAATAGTAAATGCATTACCTCGACTCGTATATGTCAACTTGGTGCGGCGACGTAACCGTTGTCAACAAAGCTAACGGATTTTCCATTTGTTCAGTATTGACCTTAACGCAAGCACCGCGCACCGGTGTTACGCTAGAGTTGCCCCGTGACATATACAAGAACAAGTTATTTTGAATTATGTTCAGTAATCTATACTATCAATAAATAATTGAGTACTATAAAATTAGTCATTCAAAATTTACATTTCTAATTTGCTAGAAAGTTGTTTAAATCGAAGTTATAAGTGAACAAATCATGCATTATAAATTATAATTTTACTGTTACTATAATAACAAAACTATTTTTTTTTTCATCTGGAATTACTGTATAATATATAATATAATTGTAAATGTGGCAACCCTTGTTCACAGCCTCAGCGCAGCCCGGCATACCACGCGTTCATCTCGTGCACTTCATTGTTATCTGCGAAGAAAGATATCATTCACTTATTACTAATTAAAAAAAAAAGTATGATATTAAAAAACATCAAAATATTTCAAACAGTAGAAAGCTTATTCAGATCTTACTCAAGTTGTAACTCGGGTTAACTCCTGTCAATCATTTAAAGTGTGAAATCTATTCTGCAATATCATTTTTACCCTGCACAATGTTAGCTTTGTTTGAAACAAAACCTGTTATGAAGTATGTAAATGTATATTTTTTAGATTTCATTATTTTGTATAAGAATTAAATGTTAAGCCTACTATGCTGGTTTCGTACACATATATTTTGCCATGATCTTCCTTATCTTTTTTTAATATCTACGCATTAAATTCCAGCCAATAGAAAACTATCCTTCAGTCTAGCACATAAATTAACATACAAGTGACAAAATGCAAACGCGCAAAGGCGTTATATAAAAGAATGCTTATTATTTTTCGGATTCGTGATATTTTTGGATACTGAAAGAGAAATCTTCGGCATAAAGTCACGATTTATTCACGACATTATCTTTCTACCACACCACATATCTGGTGAAATTGTAGTAAAGCACTTCCGCACTCAAAGTTACTTAAAAAGAAATAGATCCGTAGTGACCATGAAATTACTTTAAGGGGGAATTAATTGTAGATTGAGCGCGGCAGATTATTTTTATTAAATTAAAAAAACCCAAATAATTTCCAAGAAAGCGTAATATGAGCTTCAAAGTGATGTGCTATAAAATTCTTGACATAGTCAATTTGTAATTCCGCAACCGTACAGGGTCACACAACTTCCTGTCTCGCATAACTATATTTCTTGTAGTTTTCCCCAATAACTGCTTAAATTCATAAGCAGATAAGAGCAGGTAGAGAATTCATTTAAGTTACTGCGGGTTTATTTGCTTAAATATGATATTCGTTGCCTCAAATTTTAAGATGAAGGGACTCGGAGTCTTGGTGCAAATTTTCTTAAGAGAATTTTTGCCGTTACACATGTTTCAAAAAATTCTATTGTATCTTAGTATTTTCAAAAAGAACGAAATAGACAACACGCTTCTGTGTCAGTGTTTCGGCAGTGAAAACATAGTTACATTGAAATATTGACATTTACCAAGAAATACTATTAAAGACAATCCCATAGAGAGGTTCTAATTCACGCGACTATAACCTATGAAATGGTACATACATAGTCGACATCGATGTTATGCAATATAATAATCATCCTCATGAATAGATGATCAGACAACAAAAGATTTCACTCATATCTGTTATGTAAATCTTATTGTAGGCAGTTTTAGTCAATAGAATGACTTCAGGCGAATTTTGGTTGCTGCATTAACATGTATTTGTTGGGACTTGTGTCTATACGTATGATAATGCGGTGAAGACATTTGACATTTTAGATTCTTTGTCACTCGTGTCGGAGAAGTTAACGGCAATATTTTACACAAGTACGCAATCATTGAAATTAAAAAATCTGTTGACTGAGTAGCATTTGCTAAGTATTAAAAGTTAGATGGCTTTTGTATTGGTATTGAACCCATTATTTCTCACAAGTATTTGCTGCCTTCTGGCTTTTAATTTTCAATACTTGATAGCAAATCTGATCGAAAAAATGAGACTACTTTTTTAAAGATTTGAATAAACTTTACTCAATTATGCTTACTCTCCACTACTCCTTCATATTTAAATCCAAAAGGTGTAATATACATGTTGGGTTATAACCGGACAGTATTTTTAACAGTGTAATATTATAATATTCGAGTCAAGTAAAAAAAATTAAATTCAGTAAAATGTTTATAATTTGATCAAATGAAGAGGGAGTTCAAAA
>JAOCNA010000029.1:4837230-4858987 GCA_026546675.1 Papilio helenus | reverse complement strand
CCCCGCCGGGGCCGTACTGCATAAACAAATGTTGCTACAAGATATGTAATGTTACATATGGTAAATGTATCAGACATCCGGCTCGAAGGACCATTAGTTTAGTACAAATATTATAGGTGTTAATGACAGAATTAAAATAGATAAATAAGTTATGATGGGATTCCTCGTCCCCTGCACCACCATCCTATATCGTAGTCTCAAACACACTTTTAATTATGTACTTTTGGAGAAGTTCCTCTGTTACTAACCTTGTGATGCATATACCGGAGGAAGCAGTTGAGTATGAAGGACTTCCCCTTGCGGAATGCGCCAGCGACAGACAGTACGACAACCGCTCGGTCTCGTATGTCATCTTGCAGCAGTAGAGCGGCGAGCGCCTCCTCGTTCAGCACGAACGTGTGGTCAGGGCCCGTGTCCACGATCTGGACGCCGTGGGGGCCCAGCTTTGGCGCCGGTACTGGCTGCTCGCTCACTGTACGTACAAACACTTACACATATGAATAACGTTCACAATAACATATTACAAAAGATTAATTTTGAATTTGTTATATTGTGATTTAAACACGTTAAGCTCTTAAGATTGTTCCGTAGAATTGATTCGTTAAGCGAATCGGTGGCACTGAACGTGTTAACTTTTTTAACTCAATAGTCATAGAAACACATACGCTCTTACGATTATGGACTTTATATGGACGAGCTTACTTTCCTTCATCTAATTATGTCGATGCATATGTAGGCTTCTATGATAATTATTTACCCCAGTTTTAGTATGAAAGGTGACAAGTTTTAAAATAACATTGGCGTCTTAACTATACTTAGAAGTAAATTAATTCTATACATTCATAGTACGTCTTGTACATGTCCTGCATGAGTGGAAACGATCACTGTATTGTACTCCAATTAACTATAGCAAGTGGAGTTCCAGTTTAGATATCAGACGTGGAAGTCAATTGATTTAAATTGACAATATGCTAAATCTACAGACAAAAGTTCTACAGAAATGGTTACACAAAAAATATGCATGTCGTCCGTTTCGTTTAGTTCCAAAAACTAGAGACAATAGAATACAAGTGTTTTTGTTAATAAATCTTAAATATTTGAATAACTATTATGATGTACTAAACAAGGCGCCATACTTTGGTTAGAAGGCGTTTATGTTCATAATAGTTTTATGTAGGCGAGACAAAGGATGTGAATAATGAACCTTATTTAGGTCAACAATATCTTAATAACCGATACAAACAGACTAAAATATGATTAGAGTACAAAATACAAAGGCAATCAGTATATATGACAAGACTTTTATAGGAAAAGGGTATGAATGTTCATGTTTACAAGTTATCAAACAACAAAAAACAATCCCCCCATACAATTAAAATGAACACAGGTTATACAGTAATTGAGCGTGTTCAAGATATAAGGTCAATGAACTATGTGGGCGATCACCAAGATACCCACCCACGTAAAGTACGGGTCAAATGACCATAACTTCAAAACTAAACGCTGTGCAAATACTGTACGATTTTTTTTGTATATTCACTAAACCGGTAAAAAAAACTATAAAGAAAAAATATTAGAGATCGATTTACTAAAGGTCATATAATGCCAGTTTATACAACTACAAAACAACTTATCAAACAAGGATAAAATAAAACATCTGTAAAAAAAACTATGCTAACAAATTGCATAAATGTTAAAAAAAAAATTGTTCTTACATGAAAAAACCGTCGAAGTACTCATAATGAATACCTTTAAGTTGTTAAGAACAAGGTCTGCGAGGTTCAAGTCCGCTGACGTCACGCAACAGGTCAAAGGAATCGAAACGCGTCAAACAAAACTGCCGATACACGGGTTTTTATCAACATTGTAAGATATTTTATGGACATGTTCATAAAGGTAAACAAAACCGGATTAATAACAAGTACTGTTAAAAATGTGTTTAGTTTTATTAAAATTTCTGATCACTCCACTCCCTTATAAATATCCTCTTTCACACAACTCTTCCATACTTTCTTCTACATGTAATTTACAAGCTGTTTCCCAAGGTCGGAAGCGGGAGTATCCGTTTGCCGATGAGTAAATTAGATTGCGAGTAAGATTGGTGGACAATGGTATTGATTTTTAATTTTGTATAACTTTAACTTTATCATTCTGATTGTCCCTAAATTCAAATTTAAGTGCAAATTTAAAACATTATTGTGTAACTTTAAAAACGGTAATGAAGGCTTATTTTCTTTATGTAATTTATCTCTGCACATAACTATACCACGCTAACCTTTTGCTTCACAATGTCTCCATCACTGACTCTATTTCAAAACGTCATTTTCTAATACAATAGTAAAATACATTACTGGTGTCTGTTTTGTGTTGTTATACAGGTGTTACCACAGTGGAAACACAGCAGTATATCGTTACATAATAATTTCAGTTACCAACACTGGTATTCAAATTGCAGTATCAGTTGTCAACGCGATAACTGCCGGCTATAAAGGCAGGTGTAATGTTGCATAAACATCCGTTAAGTTTGCAATAACATCCTGTCACTTAAACCTTGTTCACATACAGTATTGTATGTGAATAACATATTACCAGTACAAGTACAGTATAAGGCGGATTCGTCGCAAGTAAAAAAAAATGTAAACTACCCACGAAGAATGTGCAGGGTTCTCACAACCCAAAAGGTTTAAGAACCTAAAGTAAAAGATGAACACATTGTATGTATTTGAAATAAATAAATTAAAAAAAAAAAGTATAAACACTGTAATGAACAGTCACAATCTATACGATTTATATGAACAGTGATTTACATATTTTTTGTATAGATAACATATGAAAAGTTGGGAGTTCCGAACAGAATTATGGTTGGTTCTTTTGTATATTTCAATCTATACTAATATTATAAAGACGAAAGATTTGTATTTTTGAATGTATTGAAATAACTCAAAAACTACAGGGCCGATATTAAAAATTCTTTCACCGTTAGAAAGGTAATTAATCTATGAGTAACATAAGCTACATTTTTTATTTCACGAAAGCGAAGTAGCAAGCAACAGCTAGTAATAATATATTGTTAGTTTTATCAGTATCCATATAAATACATTTTTTTAATGATTAATGTTAGTTTATTACTTGATTTAAAGAAAACAACTTCATGGTCCTTCAAGCCGGATCTAAACCGTATAGATAGATGATAAACTGAATAAACGGGAATAAAAACAATGATTTGACTGTACAATTCATTCATTTATATTCAAGAGATCGGGTCGCAGCAACGGGCCAAATGTAAATAACAAATTACACGTACTGTAATGCAGTATTTTAAGACTAGACACGCTTAACTGCTATTATACATTAGGTGTACGTTAAATTTACTTATCCACCATCTCTCTTATAACATCGAAGTATTTTAGTTTAAAAATCCTGGGAATTATACTTAATTCCAGAATTAATCACACTGATCGTAACACACAAAGGTCTGCGTATTTCAGAACCAGTTATCAAGAGAGGCGTTCAAACCTGATCTGACCCTGAGGATAATGACATAATTGGATGCTGTGGTTCAGACAGCAAAATAAATCATGCATATTACTAAACACTACTCTTCTATAAGTATAAATAAATTCTGCTTAATACATTGACCGTTGTAATCGATTCTCGTTTTGACAAACGTATCAAGTCATCCGTAAATACAATACGTTATTTATTCTACGTAAAATAGATCAGAAGACAAAGATACTTGTATCTACATACTGATACAGCTATGACTCAATTTTATGTACTTTAACCTCGGCATTAAACAAAGGAGTCACAGTTACATCGGGAAGTAGCGACGAAGGTCGAACTACTCTAGTGAGTTAACGTAACCGAAACAAACAGATAAATAACTGAAAGTTATGAAAGTATTCGAATAAATCCGAAAACAGGAATTTACCGATTAAATATGTAACCCAAAAATACAATTAGTTATAAAGATGTACTTATTCTTGTTCAAATTATTCAAAACTAAAGACTGTGGTAGACCGATGCATATTTTTGCAAGGTTGAGAATGAGATCTTTATATAAATCAATTAGTACCAGCTGTTCTTTGTATTCCCTCGGAAAATTCATTCGGCATGAATCACATGGATGGTAAGTACTTTCCTTTGTATTTACTTTTATCTAAGCAAATATGTATGTATAAACAGGATTTTTTTATTATAAAATAATAAATAAATCCTAAATTACTTAAGATACCCGAAAGATATCTTCTCCAGGCACTAATAGATAAAACCATAAGATTTTTTAATTTAAATTAAAATGTTTAATTAGACAGGACAACTAGACATGTTAGTTTTCGCAAATGAACAATTTAAATAATAGTGTGATAATCGCTAAGAGAACGTGAATAAAGAAAAACAATTGAAAAGGAAAAAAAAGTAAACAATATTAAAAAAAGTAGAAAATTTTAGAAATGAGATGTGTTACACCATTACTAAGTATATTTGCACTTGATATGTCATAGTTTCGTTTTTTCAATGTGGCCAATCCACTTCATGCATTGCATTGTCACTAAACTTTAGACGAGACCTCTTGAAACTTTAAAACTGCAGAGCATTGCCAACAGTAGAATTTGAAGAGTTTCACGTGGCAATACTGAAAATACAAAATAGAGAAAGAGAACAATAATGACGTAATAAAGGAGAAGATTCGACGTAACGGAGCCAAATCACTTATAACCCAATGACGATAGTCTATTGGACAACATTGTTTTCAATGGAATACTAGAATGTTGCTCGCGATCGCGTTCGTTTGGGATTACATAGTTATTAAATAATATCCTCAGTTCCCAAAATTTATCCTAATTAATACACGCACAACGTAACATCTGCACTGAGTAGTACAGTGAGGATAGATAAGTATATCTCCGTCTTCTATACATATCCGCTAGGACGTTTTTACGACGGGTAACCGATTTTCTTCAAATCTAATTTTTTGTGGTGTTGCCATTTTATAACCTATTCTAAGAATATAGTGGACGGAATAATATATTACATCGTAACAAGCAATTCCAAACATTCCTGTACTATTTTTACGGGTCCACGTTTGTTTTAAAATAGATTTTACTTAATCTCATAATATTTGTATAGATTATGTTATCTGTCCCGTAACTAGTTTTCGTTAACAGCTATCACTAGCGTCGTAACAGTTATTTTTAGTAATCTGTATTTTGCGACACAATTCGGTTGCTTTAGCTGTCAAAATTGCAACACGTTCATGAAGATTTTGTTACAAAAATGTTTAAAGAAAAAAGTTATTTAGGTATTATAAAAGGTATTTGTGATGTTTAGAACATGTGGTAATCATAATTCGTCGCTTATTACATACTGAATGCCGCATGGTTACCAACTTGTAATTGTATGAAACTGTCATAAACTTTAATCAACAACATCGAGAATATTTATCATGTTTCCAATATTCTCTTTTATTCTATTCTTAATATATAAGTAATATATAAGTATATAAGTAAAATAATAGTGAATTGCTTTAACGAATACCATAATTTGCCTGGTAGAAAATAATGTCGGCACATGTACCAACTCCGTCTTCTTTGATTACTAAAATACGTTACGAAGTTGTAGATAAGTAAAACCTTAGTAATTTCTTGATGTTTTTTTGTTCCGTTTATTAAAATAACATAATAAATAAAAAATGTATGTTTAATGCATATCTTTATGTAATATTGAGAACACTTATTTTATGCCATTGTATATGGGAATAGATGTGCAACATAAACATAATGCCCTGATGATTAAAATTTTGTCAAATTGTTAGTTAATTAAAAAAATAAATTCTGATATTTTTAAGACAACTATGTGTTCTTGCATTTATTGGCTAATTTTTTTTTTCAAATGTTATGGAATTTGATGAAAATATGTAATATATTTCTTCAAAGTTATAACTAAATAGCCTTTTTTTTTAGATGGAAGCAGAGAAGAGATTAACCCAAGTTCTTCTCAAGGAATTGCTACTTCCCTTAATTGTCGGACTATTAGAATTGGTTCTTATAGATATACACCAAAGGAAAAGGTATTTCCATTTATATTAATATTAGTAAAAATACAGCTACTATAAAACTGTTTATTTTGACTATTGAACAAAATTCATATTGTTGATTTTTTACAGGTATACATATCAACTAAAGGTATTAAAATTATTGCACCTACCCTTAAAGATGAATCGAAAGATGTGGCATTACAAATACAGATAAAGGAACTTGTTAGGATATTGGTCCATTTTGGAAAAGGACTGCCGGTTATATTTGTGTATACTATGAGCAAATGTGGAGCTTATATAAGAAAAACTTTGGATATGATAGATGATACTGGTGAGTACATTTATTGTTAAAAGGCATTAAGATGAAAATCTAAATTTAAAAGTTTTAGAATTAGAAGAATATGCTTATAATCTTTATATATACTCTCGAATTTCTAAATTACCAATAGTTTGGATATGATGTAATGAGATAGATAGGTTCAAAATTATTTGCTTAAACATGTAACACTGAAAATATTTTCCTTTCATAGTTTTTTATGGTTGTACTGTTTGAATTATAAAATAAATATCTACTCAAGTTAGGGGCGACTGGGCTTTAACTACATTGGCCCAGTGCCTGTTGGTTGACTTCCCACATATCTTTGAATTTATTTACCAATATGTGCAATATATTGTAATGTACAAATCTAAGATAAGATATTATCAATATTTATCTTGTATTGATGTTAAGAGGTTAAAGTAGTAATATTGTTTACATACCCTTATATAAACTAATTTTAAAGTCATATGGTAGCTAAGTCTTTAATGGTTTTATTTTCAGGACCATATTACAATCCTATGTCTGTAATAGATCAATATAAAAGGATAACTTTGTTACCTGAATGTATATCGGACGATTCAAAGCTTGCCTTAAAAGCTTTATTTGGTAAATTAATGGATGAATTAAGTGCCCGTGAAGCTAATGATATTTTAATAAGGACGTGTCCTAGAGATAGTAATAATGTTGCAAAAATTATAACTAGGTCTTTGAGTACCTCAAACTCCGGAGCTAAAAGGTAAGGCTTGTTTTCTCTGTTGACTACTAACATTGCACTTTTGAAAGTCACAATGATATTTTAATGTTGACAATATTCAATAAGAAATATATTTAAACTTTTTAAAAGTAATACTCAAAGAGTGACTATAGATAGACAGTGTTATTCAGTTGGTTCTGACAGCTTTAAGCTGTATTTGGGCTGTCTGCATTAAATGGCAACTGAAGTGCGGTACACGATAGAGAACTGAATATTGTCCAAAGGGATCACTTGAAACTGTTAAAACCAACTGTAATACAAGTCAAGAATATAAGATTTTGATAAACAGTTTGCTTGTATTGACAAGTTTTATCTGTTTACAGTGCAAACCCCACAGAAATAAGACAAATTTTAATTTATCCACCCGGTAAGGGTGGTATACCAATAAATACAGAAGACTACATGTGCCTGGCGCAAGATCAATTTTTAAACGATGTTATCATAGATTTTTATTTAAAACATTTAGTACACGATATTTTAACACATGTACAGAGAGAAAAGACTCATATTTTTAGCACATTCTTTTATAAAAGGCTAACAACCAAACCTAGTAAAGTAAACAAAATATCAAATCCACATGAATGGGACAACAGTCTGTCTCCGGCACAAAAGCGACATGCAAGAGTTAAAACATGGACTAAAAATGTGAATATATTTGAAAAAGACTTTATTGTAGTTCCTATAAATGAAAATTGCCATTGGTTTGTGGCTATTATTTGTTTTCCCAGCTTAGAAGGTTGTAGAAGTATGATTGACAATAGAACTCTTAATCCTCAGCAAATTAAAAAACGAGGTAAGCAAAATAATATAATTTTCACAAAATCATGACTATTTTTGTTATAATAACTGAAACTACTGTTTGTATACATTGTAAAAATATACCAATAATTTCCATTCATTATTGAAGTCATGAAAATGGCATAACATAGACAATGTTTGACTACAGAACATTATATTTAACATATGTAATATTCATGATTATGAAGGTTTGTTATGTAAAGTTTGTATTGCAGAACGACGGTCTTCAATACAGATTGGTAATACAACAATCACACCATTAGCAAAACAAGAACAGCAACAGTTCACTTTGAATTGTGACACTGATAATCTGAGTGAACGAGATGAAGCCGAGGCTGATGTAAGTATTTATATTATTTTAATGCCCATAATTCATTATTCCAGTCCAGTGATCGAAAACATCACTGGATTGTGTTATCATGGAAAAATGTTATCATTGGTACGCATTATGTGGGTGTAAATAAACTTTATGTAAAGTATCACGAACTGAGATAAGAAGATTTGTTACAATTAAAACTGGAATAAAACCCGAAATTGTAGAACTTTGGTCAATGATCCTATTGCAAAATTTTTTCATTGTAGAACAGTTATATAAAGAAAAACTAGTACTCACAGGATTGTTGCATTAAAAGTGTGACTATTTTCAGGAAAGTGATTTAGATATGCAATGTGATTCAGATGAGGATGAAGCAGAAAAAGCAGAAAAAAGAGTAGAACAAACACCAATTGGTAGAAATGAACCTATAAAACAGTAAGTTATATTATAATCATAAGATCTATGTCTATTATGTATTTTCTTTGATATATATTTTAAATTTATTAATTCTTTGCAGACCCTGTATATTAATATTTGATTCATTAGCCGGTGCCTCCAGGTCAAGAGTTGTGGCGACGTTACGCGACTACCTCACTTGTGAATATCAAGCAAAAGTATGTTATTATTAGTTACATGATTAGAAAAAAAATGTTAGGCTTCTGTAATAACACGATTAATATTTTCAGATATGTAAAAATAAAGTTTTCAACAAAGACAATATAAAGGGAAGCTGTCCAAAAATACCTCAACAAAATAATTTTACAGATTGTGGCCTGTATTTATTGCAATATGTAGAACATTTTTTTAAGGTAAGTTTATGTTATGAAAAATAGCAGATTCTAGTTACAAGTGATTAATACAAGTTTTCCTTGAAATCTCTTACTTGTTTAAAAATAGAAAGTTTTCTTATACAAATTTTAGTTATAATTCAATATTTTAACAAAATGTTATAATTATATTTTCAGGAACCAATTTTGGATTATAGTTTACCTATAAAACAGCTGGCTAACTGGTTTGATGAAATTGTAGTAACGCGGAAGCGAGAAGAAATCTCCATTTTATTAAAAGCTTTAATGCACAGATATAATCCAGACTCACATTTAACTTTACCTGACATCACATTCCCCACATTAAATGGTAAGCCTTTCACTATCATAAATATACAAGAATTTTTTTCTATTCTATGATTATTTATTTGATGCCCAATAAAGAACTAATAGACATTTACTAATAGTCTCAAAAATTTTGAGTGTTGATTTTTAAATTTCTTACAACAACTATTTAACTTACAAATTTTCTTAAAGGTAAATTAATTGAAAATGAAGAACAGCAAGACGAAGCATCAGATGGAGATAAAGGAAATTCAAGTAAAACCACAAAACCTGACAAAGACAGTGAGCCACCGACACTAACTCTTGTGAAGCAGCCTACGGGTGATATAGTGGTTAAACGTAGTTTCACAGACGCCTCGGATACAATACATTTAAGAAAAACTATTAGATTATCCAGTGACACTGAAAACAAAGCAATCTTTCCCATCAAGAATGATAATGAAAATAAAATTTATATACCTCTTAAATTGCAAACGAGTGATGTTAAAGACTTTCAAAATAAGTTAATGGTAACTAAAAATAAAACAATCGGTGATAAAAAATATGGTGTACATAATCAGAATATATCAAGTTTGAACTGTGTACGACAGAACAGTAATGACAATGATGGCAACATGTTGCTGAAGACAAGACGGATAAACAAACTTGAAGATATCAATGAATCTAGCAAAAAGTTCAAAAGAAATGAGTGTTGAGAATATGGCCTGTCCATTTAACTCTTATTTTAAATTATTTAATGTATAGATGTTTGAGGGATTGTAAATATTAGTTATTTTACGACATGTATTTAATACTGTACTCTATCTGTTTTGTAATGATAATGTATAGGTTAAAGTTTAAATTGTGTATTATATTAGCTTCCATTAAAAAACGATAGTAAGTTAAATTAGCTATGTGATTTTTCTTTTGTTTGTCTTTTTTATCTTATAAGCTCTTAGACAAGAAAATAAACTAAAATGAAATCTCTTAATAATGTTTATTAACTTGGACAACCTAATCTATTAATAGTGTCTATTTATGTTAATTTTCATAAGTTGGTTGAAAATAATATTGTAGGCAATGGCTGTGTCTACATTTATGTAATAACTTGTTTTAATTATTCTTGTTACTGTCATTATTTAATGACAAACATATAACTAATTGCTTTAGGTGTCATTTATATCTAATGTGTTTGTAGACATTTTATATTCAGTATTAAATTTTGCGAAAAGTTTTATTAAACACTTCATATTACTAACTTTAGTTTGAAAATTGAGTACCTAACTAGTAGTTACAAATAATATGGTATTTTAAATCGGCTGCAACTAGATAGTATGTTTTTACTGCCAAAAGGTTCATAGAAAAACAAGTGGAGCTTAATTGAAATTAACTAACAACATTTTTCGCACAGTAATAGTATTTATCAATATGTGGACTGATGTGAAGAATCGGACGTTTAGCATTATCAAATTGTAACTTCTATGCACAAACGCGAGGGCTCATGATGCGCATGACCTAGACAGTCTATCCTTTTTTACTAGAGCTGTCATTGGAAACTTAGCACTAAGTTCATACTATTCAGTTTGCCCTTCCAGGACGCCCACAACTTACCACGTAAATTGTATGTTATTTCTTTTATGGAAACGAAGATTACTACCTAATGGACTTCTAGTACATTTTGTTTACGAATGTGGGGTATGAAGATTTTCCCAGGGGTCGCTGTGGAAAATTCGCTGCATATCGCATTTTTATAGCTATTAAAGGATACTAAATACAACGATCTTTTAGTATTCCTGTTTATTTTTATTTTTTTTTTATTAAAAAATAGCAGTTTAAACAAAAACCGTTTGTTATGAAGCAGGCAAGTTTTTGAAAACATTATCTAATCTTTGGACATAATTAACAGTTGAAATTGACAGATGATGTCAGTGTCAACTACAGTGTTTTGATTTTTTTTATAATACTGGAGATAGAGGTTATAAAACAAATTGGTCTAATGTAAATATAAAATGTAAATTCCATTTAAAAGTCCTCGCATTATTGGTAATAATTGTTAAATTAATGTAATGGCAGACGAAGAAAGACTTCAACGAATAAAAGGTATGACAGAGTTTTCTATATTCAGTTATGGATATTATTTGATAAATATTCTCATTTCCTTATAGCTGGTGCTTTTTTAGCATCTGTAGCTGGGATTTCTGCCTTTGTTGGTTTTAGTGCAACGTTATCAGCTGCAAAAAAGACGGACCCAAAATACTTTAACAAAGGTAAATTTGTCAATATTTGTAATTCTACATACCACAGCTTGAAGTTCGGAAATTTAAAATATCAAATATCAGGATGAGATCAGATCTTTGACAAACCCTTTAATTACTTACTATTTATAATATAATATAAAGGGTTCATGGAATATTTCTTAAAGTTTGAAATATTATAATTTAGAGTTTATTACTAAGGTTTGGTTAAATTTCATTTGAACTATCGAGTTTTTGTCACAGAATATGTTAAAACCATCTTAAAATTATAGGCTTACACAGTAGTGTGGAATTAGCGGATGCTGGAGCAATTTTAGCATTGCGTGCTCTGGGGTGGGGTACATTGTATGCTGTTGCTGGTACCTCATGCTTGTGTTATGGCATATGGAAGCTATCCGGAGCTAAGGATGTAAGTATTTCATAGTCATTTATTATTCAATCTTCTGTACTGTCATTGCTGACTTATTGCTATTTTCAGCTTAAAGATTTTAGAATAAAAGTAGGAAACATGCTTCCGGTTCTTCCTAAGAATAACCCCCCACAGTCAAGAACAGAATTTAGTGGCCTCAATGATCTTCTCACATACATATCTGAAGATTATGGGAAAAAATCAGAAAAAGATAATTAGGTAAAAAATTAATAATTATTTTGTTTGAAAATAAAATTTTATTGACATAAATCTTGTTTGATTATAAATTCTTCTTTGTATGAGGGACCTTCATTGCAACTGTTTTTGCAACAATATACTGCCAATATGCCCCAATCAATGCTGTTAAAGTCAATACCAACATTAATAAAATTCAAAAGTTGAGGCATTACCTAAAACAGAAAAATAAAAGGTTATGAAACTGTCAAGCTATAAAAAAAATTAAACCAAGATAAACTGCAAAGTAAAAATGTAACTTAAATGACATGCTTCTCAAAGTTAAACTTTAAGTGGAATTATGCTACCATTTTAAAAGATTGTATTATTGCAATGAGTTAAAACATACCTGAAATTCAAATTGTCTTTCTCCATTACAATGCTGGCAGTTAGGAATGTGAGTTACGGCACCTTTAGTGTTGCTAGTTATCCACAAAGGAGTACCACCCCTGTCGTACCTTAACACTTGTTCAGGGTGTCTAGAAATCCTTTTACTGAATTTATTAAACACTTTGTCCTCTGGCATATCCCTTGTATATTGTTCTAATTCACTTTCACTTATATTACTTAAAGTGCCAGCTCTCTTTTCATTCATCATCTTTCTTAATTTCTCCATCTCTTGATTTTCATCCACAGCATTGTTATCCTCCTGGAAAAATGAAACATTTATTACATAAAATTTTGTGTTTACTGCTTTTCAATGTTTTGGTTTAACAAAAAGAACTACAAAAAAGTACCTCATCTTCGGCATCTACAACAAGCTCCCATTCTTTGAATAAAATTGATTTTCCCACTTCAGTTACAGTGAAATTGGGGAGCAGAACACTGTCACCAGCCTGTAAAATGGGAAAAAAAATTAAATCATGTTTATTATTTAAATTAATGTTTATTATTTAACTGCGAAAAGAAGCTTCAGCTTGTACCTGTAGTTTTACACAATTTTCTTTATGGCCTTTTTGCCAATCTAGTATTTGATGATTTCTACTGCAGTAGTATGACTTCTTGCACTTTGAACAGTGTGAAGGTCCTCTTACTCCACAAACATTGCACAGCTTTGGCCACTTTTCCATACAAAAACTCTGTAGAGACATGGATATATTAAAGGACGAGTTTTATTTCGTTTAGTTAAGTTTTTTTTTTGTAAATACCTCATGTTCGTCTTCTTTGTAAGGGTTAAATGAATAGAAATCGTTTTTACGCGGTAACTGACAACGTAGGACTATGAAATTATCAGCACAATTCGGTCGACAGCACGATCCATTACGACAAACAAATATGAAAATAGTTCGGTGAAAACAATCATCTTTTTCTTCATATGGGGCATATACCTTGAAAAATAACACCAATTATAAATGTTGAAGTTATTTTCTAAATATATAAAATTCATAAAAAACGTACTTGGCAAAGAAAAATTAAAGGATCATTACACTTTTTACAGGTTATATCGTCTGGTGCACATAAATTCTTGAGATCTAACCATGCCGGTTTGCCACCTACTTTACTAGGAAAAAACCTTGGATGCAAAAGCCAATTAGGTTTCTCTTCTAAAACACCTATATCTATGGTATTTTCTGTCATAATGTAAGTGAAAGATAAAGGAACTTTAAAAATCTAATAATAGTTCAGTGCACAAAATTAAAATTAAGATTAAGATTTGATTTAATGTTGATTTGAACTTGAAGATGAAATTGACAGTGACAGTACAAGACAATTACTTTGTAGTGTTACTATAAGAAAATATAAAATATCGAAAATTCGACCACAACAATGGGTACAAATATTTCGTAAGATTATTTAGAAATACCTAGAAAATATTCATTTTTGTTGGGAATGTCTATTATTGATTTTTTTTACAAACAACAAAAATGATGCAAAAAAAGATGAAAAACCAAGAATTAATCATATATACAATTATGTGTGTGTAATTGTCAATGTCAAATCAAGTCTCGTGTGTTTATCTTTTTGATTTGAATAAGAGATCATCATTTATTTAATTTATTACAGAAACATTATAAAATGAAAGTTAAAAACGATATTTCTCAGTTATTTATTACTGCCAAAGCTAATCAAAACTATTTGAATGTCTGTGCACCTATGGTCAGATACAGTAAAGTTCAATTTCGAACACTCGTTAGAAAGTTAGTAAAGTTTATCATATCTATATCATCTAACCTATTTAAAAATAAGATTTTTCCTATCATTAGTTAATTAAGAATTTTTACGAACACGCAGTGTTTTACTTTTGAGACAAACATTGAAAATTGGATCATTCCAATGTTCAATGTTTACCTGGTTGTTAAGTCGAGACTAAATTTACCTATTTCAATTTAACATAACTTCATTGTTGTCATACGTTTATCAATACAATATGATTTCTAATTTTTTTTGTATTATACCTTATATGTTTTTGTTACAGTTATGATACAGATTTGACATTCACTCCAATGATTTTAGCCGATTCATTTTGTCAGAATGCTAAAGCCCGTTCTAATGAATTTACAACAACTGTAAACGATTCACCTCTAATTGTACAATTTGCTGCTAATAATATAAATGATTTTGTGGATGCTTCAAAACTGGTGTATCCCTATGCTGATGGGGTAGATTTAAATTGTGGCTGCCCCCAGAGATGGGCAATGAAAGATGGTTATGGTTGTTCATTATTATCTAAGCCTGAAGTTATTCATGAACTTGTAAGAGGTGTGAAGAACAGCCTTCCATCTAATTTCAGTGTGTCAGTAAAGATAAGAATATTGGATGACGTAAAAAAGACTATTGCTTTATGTCAACAATTGGAAAATTGTGGTGTAACATTTCTAACTGTACATGGAAGGACTAACTTGTTTTCACCGGCGACTTGTACAAAAAAAATTATACCTAAAATTTTTCAATGACAATGGTACATGTTTTGCCGTTAATTTGAATTTTGATCCACTAATAACAATGTCATTATCAGCTTTATTTATACGGGACTAGAGTTAATTTTTGTACACAAGCTGGTAGTCGCGTTAAATGCCAAATTAGGAGTCATATTGTTAAAAAATATCTAAAAGAATAACTATAATGCGATTCAAATAAGAATGTAATTGGAAAAAATCACAAAGTATAAAATTTCAACAAAAAAAAATTAAAAAATCTAGTTAAATATTTTTTTTGCTACGTTTTTTGTTATATTTAAGAACTCCGACATCACAATATGGCATTGGTATACTTATTTAAAACTCATTGTATCTCAAATTCTAATTTGACTCTAGATAAGTCTAGAAAACTTATCGATAAAAATTTAAGACACCTTTTTTGTATATTTGTATGAGCTCCAAAGCTAAATGTTAAAAAATACCATACGATTTTACATCGAACCATTCAAACTGATAAATTTAACCGAGTTTCGACAACGTAATTATTGCTCTAGTAATAAGTTTTAATTGTATTTTATTGTTTAATTGTATTGTATAGTGTAAGCGTAGATCTCCTTTACTTTTTGTAATTTACATATATATTAAGCTCCTGAGGTATCATATGGCAATACATACTTTTTTTGTTTTATCGGTTTTTTAAACATAACAGAACACTAAAAAATATGACAAACACCCTTTTTAATTACATTTCCACGTTGTTTGGCTGTCCATTAGAAAATTTAATTTAATTTTAATCTTTTAATTATTGTAATTTTTTTAAATTATAAGCCCGATTTTACTTATTTTAGATGATTATTTCTACTTTAATTAAATTGTATTTTTGTATAACACTTTTAGCTTGCGTCTTCCTTCATTGATTAGTGTTTTTAAAATAAGTAAACATAATTTAAATTCCATGAATGTTCTGGAAAAAATTGTATCATTTTTTAAATATAATTTGTATACAATATTATACTCATAAGAGAGATGATTGTCAATTTTGGACATATCAAAATATTTTTTTTATTAAATAATTCTTTATTCCTATCCGCTTTCTGTTTTATGTTATTTTGTTTTGACAATTAAAGAATTGTTTCGAATAAATGTGTTTTATTTCCTACACCGCGGATTTTTCAAAATTAACTTTGGGAAACAAAAGTTCAATAACTTTTATACAGGGTTATTAGTAATTCGACGTATTCCCGTTAGGAGGTAATAGAGGGGATTATTTGTGATAATTTTGACACCTAGGAGCCTTATACAAAAGTTAACCATTTTTGAGTAATCTTGGTTTTTTAGATTTTTTTTCAAAATAAACGAAAATGCAAATATAAAGATGTTGAAGTTGCATTTCGGACTTATTTTGAAAATCTCCAAAAATTCAAGATGACTCGAAAATGGTTAACTTTTGTACAAGGAATATAGGAGTCAAAATGATCACAAATGATCCCCTCTATCACCTCCTAACGGGAATACGTCGAACTACCAATAACCCTGTATAGACGTATGAATATAAAAAATGTTAGTGTCAAATGGAGGTATAGTCTCTGCTTACCTATTTAGGTTACGGTTGGAAGTTATGTTGTTTTATTAAAACACCTTTTAAACTGAACTATACTTTAATATTTATAATAGTAGATACAGTATTAAAGGCCGAGTCTGTGCGGCGTGCGGCGCGGCGTGTTCAGTCCCGGCGTCGCTATCTCCTGCTTCACGGGAACTTCTTCGTCCCTTTTTCTCTTCTCTTCTGCCATCTTCTGTTCCGCTTCCTTCATCTCATCTTCCATTCGTTGTAAGTGGACTGCTGCTTCTTTCTTTTTATCCCGGTTCGATCTAAGAGCAAATTACAAATACAATTGATGTTATCTTCCTAATATCATAAATGTGAAAGTTTAGATGGATGTTTGTTAGAGTTTGTAGCCTAAACTGCTGAACGGATCTTGATGGAATTTTGCATAGATGTAGAGGATAGCCTAGAAGAATATTAGGCAAGTAGTGATCTCGCAAATAGTAACAGTTTTCATGAGATACATCATATTATCTATACAAATATTATGAAGAGGAAAGATTTGTAATTATTTTATGTATTGAAATAACTCAAAAACTACTCGACCGATTTTAAAAATACTTGCACTATTAAAACGCTATATTATCACTGAGTAACATAGGCTACATTTTTATTATTTTTTTATTTCACGCGGACGATGTCAAAGTACAAAATTAAACAAAATATTGTAACGAGATACACAAAGAAATCATTTAAAGAAGACTATAAGAGTGTATGTGTGAGGGGGTGGGGGTGAGGAGAGTACGCACTTGCCGGTCTCCTTGACGGAGAAGAACATGGGTCCGAGGTGCGCCAGCCAGCGCGCGTCGACGGCGGTGACGCAGTGCATGTACTCGCGCGAGGTCATGGTGAGCTCGTGGTACACCACGTAGTCGGGCGGGGAGCCGAGGCCGAAGAGCGCGGAGGTGGGGTGCAGGTGGCAGGGCATGCCGGTGCGGCAGTTCACGTACTCGCCGATGCCCTTCAGCCGCGCCGCCTGCTGGAAGTACGCTGCGCACACGCACTCTTATATACTTCATAAAGGAGGGGTGACAAATTCATTCACTTCATTCTTTCCGTTTCATTCATTCAGTCATTTCCCCATCCAATATGACTCTCCAGCATTCAATTTCTCGTCCCATTCTTTCCTCATTACAAAGTATGTATATATTTAGTTCGTGTGAAACGACATTTTTTAATTCTTTATATCTATATTTAGCAACATTATTAAAATTATGTCAGTTTGTCTGTGTGTTTGTGGGCGTTAATCTCAGAAACGAATTGACTGATTAAGATATGGTTTCCACTAATATATTGTTATAAGCGTCACTTAACATTTAATGTCAAATATGTTCAATTTGAAAACAATCCAACATATTAAAGTTCAACAGAGTTCACGAGTGTGATTATATGAAAAGTACCAGAGCATCGTTGTATATGTACGAAGTGTCTGTAAGGTGGGAGGTGTGAGGTGGAGGTGGAGGTGGAGGAGGTGGTGGTGTACCGACCGGAGCAGATGCACTCGCGCACGGTGTCCCAGCGCGTGCCGCAGGAGGCGAGCGGCAGTCGCTGCGCCTGCAGGATGTCGCGCAGCTGCTGGCGCACCTCGCGCACCTTGCGCAGCGCCTTCGCGTGCACGAAGTGCTGCGTGCACCACGCGCTCGAGTAGCTGCACACAACATACTAAAAGTAGTCAAACGACCAGCGGATCGCTTAATACTAATCGATCCGACGCCCATGAACTGCGTTGTCGGTCTTTAAGGGAAGAGTACGCTCTTTTCTTGCATAATACCAACTAGCATTTAACTACACACGAGTAGAACTGTTTGGTTTAATATCTTTTTATAACCAAGGGAGACAAACGAAGAACACCGAGGTGGTCATCGACGCCCATGGACATCTACAATACCAGAAGAATCACAAATGCGTTGCCGGCCTTTGAGAATGATAAACTCGCTTCTTGAAAGACCCGAAGTCGTATTTGTTTGGAAATACGGCTGTACATATCGTACCACACGGACTTCGAGGCGGAAAATTTCGTGAAAACTGCACGATTGTGGAATGTCATCGAAATGGTGAGAATGATACCTGGTGGTCTGCCAATGACAGCAGAGATCGTTTAACATTAGACATTAACGTTTTAGATGGATGGATATTTGTAGTCTAAACTGCTGAACGGATCTGGATAAAATTTGGCACAGGTGTAGAGGATAGTCTGAAAGAACACATAGGTAATTTGCTTTTGTATTAATTCCGCGCAGAAGGCGTCGCGGTAGAAAGGTAGTAAATAGTTGTGTACTTGTTGGCCTTCCACTGGTTGTAAAGATGCAGCATTGAAGCAGATCCGTATCCCGAATTAGCATTGGCGAGAGCATTTGCAACGGATGAGCCCGATCCATATCCTGAATTAGCACTGGCAACGGCTTCTGATTCTGCTGATCCAACCGATGGCTGATAAAGATGAGACAGGGGAAGGTATTGGTTATGGCCATAATTGACACCGTTCAAAGCTTCTGAATTCGCTAAAGATGATCCAGAAACCCCGGGACCGTACTCGAGTCCATTTAATAAAGGATTATATCCGGAATTCGCACTAGAGAAAGCGTCGGCTTCTGCTCCCGATTGGTAGCCTGGACTGAGGCTTGGATAAGATCGTAATGGATGTACTCCCGCATTAGATAACGCATTAGCCTGAGCCGACGATGAAGAGCCAAGTAATTGGTCGTACCCAGCGGAAGCCTGAGCGGCCGCTTCCGCTAATGATGCAGATGATCCCGATAGGTAGCCGAGATTTGGACCCAGCTCACCGTCGAACAATAAAGGCCCAGGTGCCGGACCGTATCCTGGCTGATATGGCAAATCTACTGGGTTGTAGCCATATGGCAGGCCTTGGACATTGCTATTTGCATATGCATCTGCTGCGGCTGTTGAATGAGCATTTCCAATAAGAGGGGAAGTAGGATAATAGTTGTGTGGCAAAAGTTGGTTCACTTGGGCATTGGAGTACGCGCCGGCACCGTTGTAAAGGCCTCCGGGGTAAACAGGGCTAACACCTAAGATAGAAGTACATATTTGTTAGAAAAATAACCATAGTGTTTTTGCTCCTGGATATTATACTAAATGTATTGCTGTTAAGGCCATGTAAGTGTAAGTTACCGCATCCGGGTTGTCTATCGCACTTGGCGATGACGTAGTTGAAGACCGTGAGGCAGGTGCACACACTGCAGTCGGCTACGAAGGGCTGCAGCGGCGGCTTGTAGCGGCAGCGAGGCTCTGCAGCACAGAATTCAGTTGCAGGCAAGCATATTAATTGTACAGAAGTTTTGTTAAGCGCCGTGGGTGTCGCTAAATGATTGTAATTACCCAAGTCGTATAAAATAAAGAATACAGGACTTTAATATAAATATTTAACATTAAAATTTAACTTAAATTAACCTTAGGATTATATTAAGAACAGCATTGTAAGAGTACGTACCGATGTACACAACGTTTTCGTGCTGAGGCTCTGAAAAAAAAAAATGTTATTTCTCGTGTTTTTGTTATTAAATCTACTAGGAACATTCACTCGGGGGAAATAATACTAGTTGACAGACGGTTTCGTGAACAATTCCAAATTTATTGGAGAGGCTTTCACCCCTTTTGTATCGACCGCCATTTGATTGAAAAGGACATTCTCCGAAAAAGCGTATTCACGGCCGTTAAAAATACGACACGTAAAACTCGTTGCCGAATTAGCTTTGTTTCGTTACGACACCTGCGACGTTTCATAACAACCTGACCGTGTTGTCAATTTTAAAGCTGTCATTGGGGGGTCGTAATTTTCCTTTGTTTTTAATTTTCTCTCGATTTGCCACATTAGTTGTTTACATATTATGTAAATCGTTGAATTCATAATAATGAAAATTCAAATACCTGGCAAAGGTAGTACGTAAGGTGGTTGTTCAGGGACCTCGACACCTGATAAAAAAAATTTTTAAGTTACACATTTTTCAAAAAAATATGTCATATAAAAGCAATACAAATATCTAATTATTAAAAAGACAATAACACCAGAAAAGAGAAAAATTTTCTACGGATTAAGATCTTTATCAGCAAAGAAACATTTGATCAAACAGTTTGTTAAATAATTGTGGAAAAACGTTGACTTCACTTACAACAGGACCTCTTGGTGTAGCAGCTGACCTCAATGTTGACGACGCCCTGCGAGTAGAGCTCGCTGCAGACGCACTCCTGGCACTCGTCCCACGGGTGACCGAATGGTTGGTTGGGGACGTACGGCCGACACGACTTGTCTACAAACATTCTATAGTGTCAAAATGGAAACCGCTAATAACATGGCACGGTTACGGCAGTTACATGATCATCTGTTAATTGAGTATCCCTATAAATGTTTTTGGCTCCGTTTTCATTCGTTTTATATGACAATAAAAGCGCATATTCAGAAATGAAATAAATGAATATAAAATAAACATTAGATGGCATTAGAGCAACGTAGAGAATGTTCCGTAGTGTCGTTAACGTCGGCTGGTAATACGGCGCGGTCAAAGCTCCGGAACATTCCTCGGGCTGCAAGAGATCTGCAAATGATTATATTACAGCCTTCGTTTCTCAGCGCAATGAAATTTAACATGCAAACGTCCCGCATGCAAATCCTATTCAAATCTAATATTGTCATTTCACTATTCTATACCAATGCGAGAATGAACTTTATGAAAATTTAAGTATTATGAAAATTACCACTTATTTTGGTAAGGCATGGAATATTTGCTTTCATTCTACGACTACAATTTTTATTATTATTTAATGTTCCTCGCGACTTCGTACGCGTAGAATTAAAAAAAAATTAGTCAAAATGTAGTCTGTGTTTCACTGACAACGTAGTTTTTTAATGGTGCAAGAATTTTTGAAATCGGTCAATTAGATTTTGAGTTATTTCAATACATACAAAAATACAAATCTGTCCTCTTTATAATATTAGTATAGATGACTGTGGCAACATTTAAATAAAACATGTAACACTTACGCGGCGAGGGTCCGGGCAGGGGTCCCGGAGGGTGTGGCGGTCGTGGAGGGCTCGGGGGGCGCGGGGGGAGCGGCACAGGCG